>JAQQPU010020978.1:0-13057 GCA_029168905.1 Artemia sp. Kazakhstan ARC1039 | reverse complement strand
GACCAGATTTAAAAACAGTTTTAGGACAGGGGCTGGTTGGTCTCCAATCAATTTCGACTTATAAAAAAGGGGCTACAACTCTTAAGTTTTAATTGAATGAGGATCCTCCAAAGTTTCTACGGCGATGAGGTGGAGGTGAGGATGAGGGAGGGACAGTCCCCCTCGTATAATAATACCCTTTAATTTTTTACTTTTTACTCTTTAATTTTTTACCTTTTACTCTTTAATTTTTACTCTTTAATTATTTTGTTACTCTTTAATGTTACTAGGGTGTTTAATGTTACTCTTTACTTTCATATTAACAGCGTAGACCAGGAATATTCCCAGAAATCCAGAGGGATTAAATATAAAATTCTACCCCCACCCCCCACTCCTTCCTTAGAACTAATTCTGTATTTATCTCAAGGCTCAATGAAGGGTGGAAATGTTGGTCCAATTTGTTAAAATAGAATAAAAATGCATAGAGAACACATTTATGATGCCCCTTTAAAGTTTTTTTGCACCTTCCCCCAATTTTCTACAGGGTGGGGGGGAGGGGTCCGGAGGATAAACCCCTAGATCTGTTCGGAGGCTCGGAAAGGGGTCAAAGAATGTTGTATCCCCGATAAAGTTGGAAATGAAAATCTTAAGCCTTTGAGCCCAGAGGAGCCTAATGCACAAAAAAAAATCTCTACAGTATCGTTCCTCAAAAAGATTTCCTTCAACATCCTCGGAAAATTTTAACTGAAAAAAAATTTATGAGCCCTTCTTTGGTTTTGGAGAAACGCCCACTTGATAACCTGGACGTACATAATGAATTTGGATTTAGTACAACACCCCCTTCAACATTCCCTGAAAGTTTCAACTTAATTTCCTTAGAGATTCCTGAGATATTGCAGATATACTCTTTTGACAACCTGGATGTACATAGGGTCGTTCGGTTTAGTTCAAGATACCCTTTAAAAGTCTCCAAAAGTTTCAATTAAACCCCCATAGCCATTTCCGTGATATTGCAGACCCGAAAAAAAAATCGTGTTCAAAAAATTCTCAAAAATTTGACCAAAAACAAACAAAATTGTCACTCCTTGATTTTACTTTGGTGTACACCGTGTCATTTAATTGGGGGAATTCCTATTTCTTAGGTTTTTTCACAAAAACACCAAAAAAGATACTTTCATTGAAAATATCCCGAAAAAGTATTCTCCAAAATGTAGAGGAAAGGGAGAGCAAATGCTCCCCGCCAAATGACACACTACTTGTAAGTAAATCCAAAATCTTATACTGGAATACTCACATACATAGAAAATACCCTAAATTGAAAGCCAGCCATAAAAAAAGAGGAAATCACAGTTTGAAGACTGATACCAAATTCACCCTTAGCAAATCGCGTAAGAACACTGGCGGATCCAGTGGGACCCCCCCAAAGACTTTTCTGGAGCCCCCTTTCCCTGTTTTTTTTTTATTTTTTACTCTTTTTTAGAATAAATTTGTCAGTTTGGTCAATTATTGGCAACTTTGTCATATTGGCCCCCCAAGATTTTGCTCGTTGGCGCCCTTGTCACATTAAACCTCCCCCAAGGTTTTGCTCTAGATCCGCTCCTGCGTAAAAAGAATCCTGAGTAATGCACGACAGGTTTTAGCCTAAATTACACCACGTCTTTCAACCCTTCCACTTTAAAGCTTCTGGAACGTTCCAAAAATGTCTTCCTTTCAACTAAAGGTGTTTTAACTTAACTGCCATACCCGAAATTAACTGCTTCAAAAAAGGCTTATTTTCATTAAAAATAAACAGTGTCACCCAAATAACGTCATACAATACAAAACAAGTAAGGATACAAGAAATAGTACAAAAGAATTACCTCACCGTAAAAAGCGACAGCACTAGCAAGACCCTTTTCATCTTGTCAGAGGTTGACATAAAACTGTCTCTTTTTTCTTAAAAAGACTGTTAAGTATATATGAATATTTGTATCCGGGAAGGGTAGACTTTACAAAAATCACGAATTGATTTTATAACCAATTTTAAACATTTCCACATCCTTATATTAACAGCAGGCGCACTTATATCAATGACCTGGATTTTAACCTTTTAAGTTGTTTTTTAATTATCTTGTAAATATACGATGAGTTGTCATACCGCATTCACGAACAGCTTGTTCATTATAATTTTCTTGTCAAAATAAGTTCATTGGTTTTTCATTTATGGAAATGTAACTAATACGAGAATTATCTTTCAGTGGTGTCAACTCAAGCAAATATAGGGGAAGAGGCAAGAGGATGTATTTTTGAAAACCTGGAGGGGGACGATCCGTTTTAACATTTTCTTCAGTGAAAATGCGAAAAAATAAAATACAAAAAGGGTTGTTTTAAATCTAGAAGGAACGACACCCCCTAACGAATTTTGCAGTAGCCAAACTACTGTTTGGAGTAATTTCTGTTTGTTTCCAATTTCACTTCAGCATTTATCTTAATTTTTACTCGTTTTAGAATTTATTTATTCATCTTTATAAGTGTCTTTGATTTTTATGTTCGATTTGATCATTCATTTTAATTTCTTTTCGTTTTTGGTTTCATTTGTTCTTTGATAGTAATTTGAGGTCGTTTTAAGTTTAAATTAAATATTTAAAAAAAATTAAAACAATTACATCAAAATTAAATTAAATCAAAAACAATTTAAAAAAAAAAACAGTTTTTTTACTGACAAGGAGCGACATTAGAACTTAAAACGGACAGAAATTATTCCGTATATGAAAGGGACTGTCCCTTCCTTAACGCCCCGCTCTTTACGCTAAAGCTTGCAGCTTTGTCATAGTTCTTCTTTTCAGAGTAATAAAAATCATTAGCTTAAAGAGCTGGGCGTTGAGGAGCAGACAGCCCCTTTTATATATGGAATAATTTCTGTTCGTTTTAAGTTTTAATGTCGCTCATTATTTTCAATTAAAAAAAACATTATTTATCTTTACTTTCTGAACTTTTTCAACTAATACAGGTTCGAATTTGACTCACCGTACATGAACGATTAAAATGGAATTTGCGTATCAATTTTGGTAAAGTTTCCACCCGTGTAAAATTTCCTCTGGAAAGTTCACCTTCAGAAACTACCCTCCCAATGTGAAAATCTAACCGTATAAAAAAAATTATTTATTATATGCATGAGGGGGCTGTCCCTTCATACAATGCCAGGAAATGTGGCTCCCTCCTCCATGAAAAATTCCTTCCCCTCACTGACAATTGTTCCATGTAAGTTCTTCCCATATAAAATACCTCCAGCACCAGGAATATTTCCCCTAGACAATTCTAGCTGATAATTACCCCCGGAAAATTTCTTGCTCACCACTCCAGCTGAAATTTTTTTCTTCGCCTGCTTCTATTTGAAAAAGAGCTTAATTTCTTATTGTTTTTCAAATTCTGCCGGAAATTCCCTCTCCGTCGAAACTTCTCACAAATGCCCCCACCTCTTAGTAGAGAGGTGTTCCCGTAGAAAATAGAAAATTCCGTTGGGAGAATTTATCTTGCGTAAAACTCCCCCATGGAGAATTTTCTCCCGTGGGAAATCTACGGAAAGGTACCTTCATCTACGGAAAGATACTCTAGACAATCCCGACCCGGTAAATATTTCCCCCGGACAACTCGCCTTAGTATCTCCACATGTAAAATTGGGTAGGCAAAGAGAAAGATACTCTAGACAATCCCGACCCGGTAAATATTTCCCCCGGACAATTCCCCTTAATATCTCCACATGTAAAATTGGGTAGGCAAAGAGAAAGTAAGACAAATAAAAAGAATTTTGTATAGGAATCTTGGCAAATTCCACAGTGTAAAATTTTCCTTGGAAAATTCCTTCCCGAGGAACTTCTCTCTCCACGGAAAATTATCCCCGTAGAAGATCCCTCCAGCAATAAATTTTCCCCCAATAAGAAATACTATACGTAAACAATGGGCAAATTCTCCGACTTTCAAAGCTTTCCCCAGGGACTCTAGGGGGTTATGTTGTCCTCAAAGACATAGTTACTGGGCTTTTCAACTATACTGAATAAAATGGCTGTCTCAGAATTTTAATCGGATGCTTTTAGGGAAAAAAAGGTGGGGGGGGGGCACTTGCCCAAATATATTTTCCGTCACTTAAAAAGAGAAATAGAACTTTTAATTTCCGTTCGAATGAGATCTTTATCAATATTCTAGGACTATTGGTTCGATGCAATCACTCCCGTGAAAAAAATAAAACAAACACACTTCCGTGATTTTCTTCCGGCAGAAAATACAAAATTGCACATTTTTGTAGAAGAAAGCTTGAAACTTCTATGTCAAGGTTCTCAGACACGCTGAATCCGACAATTTGATTTTCATTAAGATTCCTTGACGTTTTGGCGTTATTTTCCCCCTTTATCGAAAATCAGGCAAATTTTCTCAGGCTCTTAGCTTTTGATGCGTAACACTAAACTTCATGAATCTGATATATTTCGAATCAACACAATAAGCTAATTCTTCTGGTATATCTATTGATATCAAAGTTCCATTTTTTAGGGTTTCGGTTACTATTGAGCCGCATCTCTCCCTACTTACAGTTTGTTACCACGAACTGTTTTATTATTAAGGAGCTTTATTTCTACTTGTCTCAAGTTCTAACATGGCTCTTTAGTTTTCTTTGAAGAACTCCTTTTTCGGTAAGTTTTTAAACTTAATAAAACAAGAAAAAGAAGAAATAGCAGTCCGGTAGGTAGAAAGCACGAGGGGGTGCTTCAGGTCTAGTTTTTCAAAATCTGAAGATTTTACGTGTTCTCCTTTATTTTCCATTTATGTTATATCATTCGCCTTTTTGGTAAGTTGGTACATATGCAGTGCAAAACGCTACCTATGTAAAAAGCGCAATGACTCTAACGCATTATAATTTTTGTCAGGTCCACTTAATATGGATGGAGTTGTCATTGAAACTTCACAAAGGCCTCATTCGATTGGAAATTTGATGTTGTAAAGCCATTTTCAAGAATCAAAAGATATTGGAGGAAATCCAGTCTCCATCATACCCCCTTTTTAGCTGTCTGTCCCCCTTGCCCCCTGAAGATACCTAACCA
Source organism: Artemia sp. Kazakhstan ARC1039 (assembly GCA_029168905.1). Taxonomy (NCBI): domain Eukaryota; kingdom Metazoa; phylum Arthropoda; class Branchiopoda; order Anostraca; family Artemiidae; genus Artemia; species Artemia sp. Kazakhstan ARC1039. The sequence goes on along the minus strand of JAQQPU010020978.1, from coordinate 8,006 downwards.
AAATTTTAAGGTACTCGTTTTGTTTACAATAGTTGAGAGGCCCAATACCTGCGTCTACAGGGATGACAAGGTCCCCCCCCCCCTACAGCCCAAGGGGCAAGGTTCAAAATTATGATTGTTGCCCACTGTCTGCACATAGATTTTATTAATTGAGAAGAGGGGTATGTTTGATTTTGGGTCTCCAAAATGACCGAGGGGATTAAGTTGAAACTCCCAGGACATGGTAAGGGAGATGTAATACTAAATAAGAAACGCTATGCTCATCCAGGATATAAAATGGTTGTATCCGCGAAATAAAAATAGGATTATTTACCTTCAAAAATCGAAGTTCCATGAGATTCAGGATTCAAATTTGAGACTCATGGCTCAGTTTTTGAAACTGGTGGTTCCTGTGCAATATTGTTTGAGACATTTGATGCAAAACGGTCAGACTGATATGTTACAAAAGGAGACTAGGAGACCATGTTCGCCACCCAGCATTCGTTTCAAAGAATATTGGTTTGAATAAGTATTCCTGACAGTTTTTTCTTTCCTACATATAAAGCAATTCATGATGTTTGACTAATAGTCATTTCAGCAATTATACTGAAAAATATATGTACATATCGTATATATATTTTTAAATATAATTTTTATTTTAAATATATGTGCTTTTATTTTAAATTATTTTTATTTTAATTATATGTATATTAAATTAATTTTAAATATGTGTACATAAAAATATATTATAATTGTGACGCATTAAAATAGTAAATTTCCCTCTTAAAAGAATATATCCATTAGAGTTTGAAAAATAAAACTTTCTGGAGAAAACTTCAAATTTCTAGTCCAAGAGGGAAACAAACAAAAAATAAATATGGTGAAACAAAGCAGATACTTGAACGTACTTTTCTGAAATAACGCTAAACGCACTTAACACTAAGTTTAATTTCTTGTTCCTGTTATTTAAGAATTACTCCTGAATCAAGGCCGTTTATTTAGAATAATAAGCTCTTTTAAAAAGAAATTTAGCGTAAACAACAAGATATTGAGAAGAGGGCAACCCCGTTCATATACGTGATAATTTGTGTTCGTTCTAAGTTTATGTCGCTCCTTACTTTCAGTTGAAAAAAAACTTGTCTTTATCTAATTTCTAATCGTTTTTTAAATACTGCTGGTAAATCTGGCTCCCTCTCCATGGAAAATTCCCTCCCCCTTAAGAAAAATTCTTCCAAGGCAAGATCCTCCCACGTAACCTCTACCATCCACCATAAAAATCCCCCTGAAAAATGTTTGTGTACTTCCCCTTAACCAATACTATGTGTAAACAATGGGCAAAGTTCATAGCTTGCAGCCCTTCCTCCGGGGACTTTGAGAGGCCAAGTCATCCTCAAGGACATAGTTCTTAGATTTTTCGACTAGGCTGAAGAAAATGGCTATCTCAGAATTTTGATCGGGCGACTTTGGGGAAAAATGAGCATGGGAGGGGGGCAAGCTGCCCTCCAATTTTTTTTTGGGTCATTTTAAAAGTGCACTAGAACTTTTAATTTCCGGTCAAATGAGCCCTCTTCTCATCTTTTACGATCACTGATTCGATACAATTCCCTGGGAAAAAAACAACAAATAAACACGCATCCTCGATCTTTTTTCCAGCAAAAAATACAAAATTTCATATTTGTACATAGGAGTATAAAATTTTCAGAAGTATAAAATGTACATAGGAGTATAAAATTTATCATTTTCATTAAGATTACTTGATGTTTCGAGGGTGTTTTACCCCTTTTCCGAAAATTAGGCAAATTTTCTCAGGCTCGTAAATTTTGATGGGTGCCATGAAATTTGATAAACTTTACGTAATTTGAACAAGGATTAAAATTTAATTCTTTTGACGTATCTATTGTTATCAAGACTTCGGATCAAGAGTTTCGGTTACTATTGAGCCGCATCGCTACTTACTTACAGTTCCTTACCACGAACTGTTTGATATCAGATTTATTTTTACAATCTAAACAATTTCTTTTTTAGCGATCAATTTACATGCCTCTGATTCAACCGTCAATTTTTTTTTAGCAAAACTGGAAATCATCAAAAAGGCCTTTGAAATTAATTGTATTCAAATAGCTTTTTACTGAAGTGTTAAGTTGCCTTTGCTAAATTGCCTGATTGTCCCATAATTTGTCTACCTGTAAAACTGTCTATTTGTTAAAATGGCATGCAACTATTAAAACTGACAGGAGAATTAAGGCCCAAAAAGGAAGAAATAAGTAGTTAAAAAATGAATGAATAATTAGGTGAAGGTAAAAAAATTTTATAATTAGAGACTTTACTTTATAAGTTTTAAAACTTCGATTAAGCAAAATGATTTTTATTGCATTATAATCAATTATTAAATTTAGCGTTTTGCTTTGATCTGGGTCTCCTTTTGGTTTATCTTCCAGTAATTAATTATTACTGATAAATTTAAGACGACTATCATAGCACCTAAGGCTAATATTTGCGCTAAAAGCAGCTTTCGTATCACTTATTGTCTTGACTAAATAAAAAAACAGATATTTTCAACTGAAAGTAAGGAGTAACATTTAAATTTAAATGAACAGAAATTATTACGTATATGACGGGTTTGCCTCCTCGTTAACACCTCGCTGTGTACGCTAAAGTTAGAATTTTGTTCCAATTCTTTAAGAATAAATCCTGAATCACAAAAGCTGTTTAATTAGAATTAATTAAAAAAACTCTCCAAAACATAAGTTTTTCAAAGAAAAGTAAAGACCATTTTAAACTTAAGCTCAGCAGATACAAATACCTTTTAAAATTCAAATTCAAAACGACCAGAAATTACTATTAAAGAATAAATGAAACCCAAAACGAACAGAAATTAATTAAACAATCATAGCAAAAACATACAACAATTAATAATATAAATGAATAAACAGATCTTAAAGCGAGTAATGCTTAGACTGAATATGAAAATCAAGCTTAAAACGAAAAAAAAAATTCCTATTGAAGTATAAATGAAACTTAAAACGAACAGAAATAAAATAAACACTCAATGCACACAAATATACAATAGATATTAATGTAAATTAATAAATAAATCTCAAAACGAGTGAAACTTAAATTGAATATGCAAATCAAGCTTGAAACGAACAAAAATCAACACAAACAAGAGTTTGGGTATGACCTCCTTCTCTCACTGTAAAAGTCTAAAACCTCTGCGTCATTGGCGCTTTACTGAAAACCAATTTTATGACAAATATTGTCTTTTGTACTTGATATTGAAAATAAACATTAAAATTATAGTAACATTTTGAACTGACGAGCTTTCAGCAATTAATATCATTGTACATCAAATATTCAGTTTAATTTATTAGCTCTTTTTATAGTTGTTAAAGACGAATATAGGTTCACTACAAACATGTGTTTGGACACAGCCTTCTTTCCTAACTGTAAATAAAAACCAAAAGCCTACTGCGTCATTGGCGCTTAACTGAAAACGGATTATATTACAAATATTTACTTTTCCAGTTCTTACAGCATTGAAAATAAAAATACAATTGCAGTGAAATAAATTCTTGAACTGATGGATCTTTCAACAGTTAATATCATTATACATCACATATTCAATTTGATTTTGTTTATACTTTCCAAGGCTGTTCAAGACGCATATAGTTTTCAGTAAAGCGCCAATGACCGCAGTAGGTTTTAGACTTTTACAGTGAGAGAAGGAGGTCATACCCAAACTCTTGTTTGTGGTGATTTTTGTTCGTTTCAAGCTTGATTTGCATATTCAATTTAAGTTTCACTCGTTTTAAGATTTATTTATTAATTTACATTAATATCTATTGTATGTTTGTTTGCATTGATTGTTTATTTAATTTCTGTTCGTTTCAAGTTTCAGTTAAATTCAATAGGAAAATATTTTTTTTCGTTTTAAGCTTCATTTTCATATTCAATCTAAGCATTACTCGCTTTAAGATCTATTTCTTCCTTTATATTATTACTTGTTGTATGTTTTTGATATGATTGTTTATTTAATTTCTGTTCGTTTTCGGTTTCATTTATTATTTAATAGTAATTTCTGGTCATTTTGAGTTTGAATTTTAAAAGGTATTTGTATCTGCTGAGCTTAAGTTTAAAATGGCCTTTACTTTTCTTTGAAAAACTTATTTTTAGGAAAGTTTTTTTAATTAATTTTTGTTCGTTTTTGATTGCAAAAATTTCAAGTTTTAAAAATTCCTTATTTCAAAATCAAACTCTTTAAAAAAAATCAAATATTCACCAAAGTATCAAAACTGATATTAAAGAAACAATGGGTTTGTGTCAACCTCTGATTTTTTATTATCTGATGTTTGAACTATTTTTAACAAAATTGCTATCTCAAAATTTTTATCGAATGGGTTTGGGGAAAAATTGCGTGGGGGGACTAGATTAAGCTTCGGTTTCTTTTGACTCTTTAAAAGTGAGCTAGAACTTTCTATTTTCAATCAAATGGCTACCTCAATTTTTTATCAGATGTATGTGGGGGAAAAAGGCTTGGGGGGCAGTTGCCTTCTGACAACTTTTTACTCTTAAAAAGGGCACTAGAACTCTCGATTTCCAATTGAATGAGCCCCCTTTGAAGCATATACGATGACCCCTTCTATATGAAGGGCCTCTGGGAAAAAAATAAATGGAGCGTGGGGGGAGGTTAGCTGCCCTCCAATCACTTTTGAATCTTAAAAAGTGAATTAAAACTTTCAATTTCCAATTAAATGAGCCCTCTAGGAAGTTTATACGAGCATCCCTTCCATAACGACCATATATACCCTCAGGGCTTAACTTACAACGCCTACCCCCGGTCCCTGGGGGCTGTGTCGACACCGGAGTTTTTTGTTATCAGAACTTTGAACTATTTTTAACAAAATGTCTATCTCAAAATTTTTATCTGATGCATTTAGGGCGTGGAGGAGGGGGGCGGGAGGGGCTAGTTACCCTTCTATCTCTTTTGACTTTTAAAAAGTGAACAAGAACTTTCAATTTCCAATCAAATGAGTCCTCTCCGGACTTTATACGAGCATCCCTTCCATATGAACTATATATGCCCCTAGAACATTACCCATAACGCCTGCCTCTGGGCCCTGGCTGGCTCCGTCGACACAGGAATTTTTCTTATCTGACCTTTGAACTATTTTTAATGAAATGGCTATTATAAAATTTTTATCGGATGGGCTTGGGGAAAAAATGATGTTAGGGGGGGGGCTAGTTACCCTCGGATATCTTTTGACTCTTAAAAATTGAACTAGAACTTTCAATTTCTAATCAAATGAGCCCCTTCTGAAGTTTATACGAGCATCCCTTTCATAAGAACCATATACGCCCCCAGGACAACACTTACAACGCCTATCCCCCGGGCTCTGGGGGGTGGTTTTGTTATCTAATGTTTGAACAATTTCCAAAACACTGGCTATCTCAAAATTTGTAGCGGTCGGGGTTGGGGAAAAAGAGCGTGGGGGGGGGGGGCTAGTTTAACTCTCTTGACTCCTAAAATGTGAACTAGAACTTTCAATTTCCAATCAAATGATTCCTCTATGAAGTTTATACGAGCATCCCTTTCATAAGAACCATACATGCCCTTAGGGCATAACTTAGAACGCCCTCCCCTGTGCCCTAGGGGGGTTCTATTGACACCTGATTTTTTCTTATCCAACCTTTGAACTATTTTTAAAAAAATGTCATCTCAAAATTTTCATCAGACGGGTTTTGAAAAAGAAGGCGTGGGGGGGGGCTAGCTGCCCTCGGATCTCTTTTGACTATTGAAAAGTTAGCTCGAACTTTAAATGTCCAATCAAATGAGCCCTCTCTGAAGTTTATACGAGTATTCTTTTCATACGAACAATATATGCCCCAGGGTATAACTTACAACGCCTGCCCCCGGGCCCTTGGGGTTGTAACAACACCTGAGTTTTTGTTATCTGACTTTTGAGCAATTTTTAACTTAATGGCTATCTCAAAATTTTTATTGGATGAATTTGGGTAAAAGGGCATGGGGGGGGGCTAGTTGCCCTCCAATCTCTTTTGACTCTAAAAAACTGAACTAGAACTTTCAATTTCCAATCAAATGATCCCTCTTTGAAGTTAATACGAGCATCCCTTCCATAAGACCCATATATGCCCTCAGGGCATAACTTACAACATCACCACCTTTTCATAGACTTTAAACAAGTTTCGATCGGATATGGAGAGAAGGTCTATGGCACATCCTTCTTCACTTTGGCATCCCGTCCAACCTGATCTCGCTGATCAAAGACATGTATAAGAAATTCAGAAGCCGTGTCATGACTGGAGAAGGACTTACCGAGAGCTTCAAAACATCTACCGGAGTGCTTCAAGGTTGCCTAATATCACCGGAGCTGTTCAATCTCTTCCTAACTGCAGCACTTTCACTCACAGATAACCCACCCGTCGCCCGTGTCGGAGGAGTGGTGATAGACAAACTAGCATATGCTGATGACATAGACCTAATAGTCGAGTCCCTTCAAGATCACAATCTCAGGCTAACAGCGTTCACTCGTCCACCAACCTCTTCGGGATGGCCATCAACACCTCAAAAATGAAAGCCATGCGCTGCTCACGCAAGCTCGATTCACAGGTAAATCTCAGCCTTCAGCTTGGTGGAGATACCATTGAGTGGGTGGAAGGCTTCACCTACCTTGGGAGCTTACTTCTGATAACAACCAACTCAAAGACATCAAGAGACGCCAGACACTTGCAAACTCCAGTTTTAAAGCTCTGTTGCCCATCTGGAGGAATAAGAACTTAACAACAACTCTCAAAACGAGACTCTTCTACCCCCTCATTATTCCGATAGTAGAGATGCCCTAATATCTCCCACGAGTCACCCCTGCTGCCACCTACAACTTTTTTTTACATAGTTTATGGATGGTTATGTGTGTTGGTCGATTTATTTGATGTTTTTATGGACTTTGTCAGTGAGAATTTGAAAAAACAGGAATTTTGTCACATTTATGGATGGTTTTATGGACTTTGTCAGTGAGAATGAAAAAACAGGAAGTTTGTCACATTTATGTCTGTTTTTATGGACGGTTATGTGTGTTGATTATTTGATGGTTTTATGGATTTTGTCAGTGAGAATGGAAAAACAGGAACTTTGTCACTTCCTTCTTGTTGTTGTTCAAGCCAGATGTTATGAGCTTCCAAGGTAACAGTATTTCTTGTTGTTGTTTTGAACACGCGATAGGGCCATTAGGGAGAACACGTGGTTAATGGGGTCAATGTTATTGCTGTTGTTTTGGGCACGCGATAGAGTCATTAGAGAGAACACGTGGTTAATGGGGCCAATGTTGTTGTTATTGTTTTGGGACACGCGATAGAGTCATAAGGGGGAACACATGGTTAATGAGGTTAATGTTATTGTTGTTGTTTTGGGCACGGGATAGAGTCATTAGGGAGAACACGTGGTTAATGGGGTCAATGTTATTGTTATTGTTGTTCAAGCCAAATGTTATGAGTTTCCAGGAAACTCTTAGATCCCCGTTCTCAACCAATCAGAGAGCTTGCTTACACATTAGCGGCGGAGGGAGTATAAGGAAAGGATTTTTGCTATAGTTTTATCAATCGGTGAATAGAATTCACCAAGTTTTTAGTGAGCAGCGTAATAACATGAGTGAACAAGTTGAGTTAGAAATATCCTTTTATTGCAACTGTTCTATTTGTAAGGGGCATTTTCATGATTTTGAGCATTCACAAGAACCTAATGAATGTTTAGACTGCATAGAGGCAGAGACAGATGAGAAGAATCTGGAGGAAACGAGAAGAAAAATTATACATGACATGGAGAGAAATTTATATCGATTGCAAGTAAGCTCAGATAAAAGAAGGATTGATATGTTAGAAAAGGAGGACCAAAAGAAGAGACTAGTAAAAGAGGGCTTTCTCTATAGTGTAAAAGACAGCAGTGAAAACCCAAAGAAAAATGTATATAGTGCAAGATATAACTCGGGTTATTATGATGATTATGCTCTAAGAGA
>JAQQPU010020977.1:0-15060 GCA_029168905.1 Artemia sp. Kazakhstan ARC1039 | reverse complement strand
AAACACTACTGAAATATTCCAACTCTTGCATTTCAATGAAAGAAATCCACAATGAACTTTGAAAATCAAGAGAATGTAACTGTAACAAGGTAAATCATGACAAAACACTACTGAAATATTCCAACTCTTGCATTTCAACGAAAGAAATCGAAAATGAACTTTGAAAAATCAAGAGAATGAAACTGTGAAATTGGTTAACCACGAAAAAACACTACTGAAATAATCCAACTCTTGCATTTCAATGAAAGAAATTCAAAATGAACTTTGAAAAATTAAGAGAATGTAAAAGCGACATGGTAACCATGACAAAACACTACTGAAATATTCCAACTCTTGCATTTCAATGAAAGAAATTCAAAATGAACTTTGAAAAATTAAGAGAATGTAACTGTGACAAGGTAAACCACGACGAAACACTACTGAAATAATCCAACTCTTACATTTCAACGAAAGAAATCCAAAATGAAATTTGAAAAATCAAGAGAATGTAACTGAGAGAAGGTAAACCACGACAAAACACTACTTAAATATTCCAACTCATGCATTTCAATGAAAAAAAAAATCAACAGAAATAATCCAATTCTTGCATTTCAATAAAAGAAATCCAAAATGAACTTTGAAAAATCAAGAGAATGTAACTGTGACAATGTAAACCACGACAAAACACTACTGAAATAATCCAACTCTTGCATTTCAATGAAAGAAATTCAAAATGAACTTGAAAAATCAAGAGAATGTAACTGTGACAAGGTAAACCACGACGAAACACTACTGAAATATTCCAACTCATGCATTTCAATGAAAAAAAAAATAAAAATGAACTTTGAAAAATCAAGAGAATGTAACTGTGACAAGGTAAACCACAACAAAACACAATTGAAATATTGCCACTCTTGCATTTCAACGAAAGAAATTCAAAATGAACTATGAAAAATCAAGAAAATGTAACTGTGACAAGATAAACCACAACAAAACACTACTGAAATGTTCCAACTCATGCATTTCAACGACAGAAATTCAAAATGAACTTTGAAAAATTAAGAGAATGTAACTATGACATAGGTGAACCATGACAAAACACTGCTGAAATATTCCAACTCCTGCATTTCAACGAAAGAAATCCAAAATGAACTTTGAAAAATCAAGAGAATGTAACTGTGACAAAGGTAAACCGCAACAAAACACTACTGAAATATTCCAACTCTTGCAATTCAACGAAAGAAATTCAAAATGAACTTTGAAAAATCAAGAAAATGTAACTGTGACAAGGTGAACCACAACAAAGCACTACTGAAATAATCCAATTCTTGCATTTCAATGAAAAAAATTCAAAATGAACTTTGAAAAATCAAGATAATGTAACTGTGATAAGGTAAACCACGACAAAACACTACTGAAATATTCCAACTCATGCTTTTCAATGAAAAAAAAATCAAATGAACTTTGAAAAATCAAGAGAATGTAACTCTGACAAAGGTAAACCATGACAAAACACAACTGAAATATTCCAACTCTTGCATTTCAACGAAAGAAATTCAAAATGAACTTTGAAAAATCAAGAGAATGTAACTGTGACAAGGTAAACCATGACAAAACACTAATGATAGGAGGGGGAGTCAAAATTTGGGGATGGGGCCCTTTTGTTTCTCAAAATGCGCAAATTAAAAATATTAAAAAATGGGTGCTCGGGGGCCTTTGGGGCGTCGGGGGACCTTTGGGGGTCCGGGGGGCCCTTGGGGGGCCGGGGGGTTCCTTTGAGTTGGGGCATGGGGGTCCTTTGAGGTTAGGTAATGGGGGATTGGAGCCCTTTGGGGTCCGGGTAGGGGACCTCAAAACACTTTTCAAATGGAACTTGTGTATTATAACGACCACAGAGGTTCACCCTCAAATCCTCTTCTAAAACATCTTCTAAAATCATCTTTTAAAATGTCTCTAACTGTTTCGCCGAAATAATTCCCTAAAATGTCTAAAACGGTTTCGCCCAAATAACCCCTAAACGTAATTTCTGCGTGTTCCTTTTGTTTTTGGCATCCCTGCGCTGTCACATAGGAAATTACTAGGAAACCCTTTCCCGCGTTAATCTCTTCATCTCTAAGATCAAAATATCTCTTCCCCGCCGTTAATGCGCATTTGCAAACTTCCCCCGGAAACAATTCTCCTGGAAGAACTCCAAAGACATTAATAAATTTTGCCCGGAGACAATTCTCCTTGGAAATATATCAAAGACATTAATAAACTTCGCTCGGTAACAATTCTCAGAAATCAATTTCCCCTAGGGAGGCTATGCCCATATATGGTGCCCCCCCGTCACGAGCTCATGAGGTTAGGCTAGGTTACGCAATCAATTTCTCGGAAACGTGTTCTCCCTGGGGATTCCATGCCCATATATAGTGTGGGATCGGGAGTGAGAGCACAGGTGTTCTCCCTAGGGACTCTATGCCCATATATGGTGCCCCCGTAGGGCTGGTACCCCCCTTTCTACTACTAGCGCATAACTTACAAAGCCTGCCCCCGGGCCCTGGGGGGTTGTGTCGACACCGGAATTTTTGTTATATAATCTTAAAACTGTTTTTAACAAAATAGCTATCTAAAAAGTTATATCAGATAAATTCTGGAAAAAAAAAGTTTTTTTTTTTGGGGGGGGGGGAGCTGGTAACCCTCCGATATGTTTCGACGCCTAAAAAGGGAACTAGAACTTTCAATTTGCAATCAAATGAGCCCTCTCTGAAGTTTATACTAGCAAACCTTCCATAAGAACCATATATGCCCCCAGGGATTATAGCCCTTGCCCGGGAGACTGTTGGGAGAGCATCCTGCTCAAACATATAATTTCCAGAACTTTCAACTACGTTGAAAAAAAGATTATATCAAAATTTTGATTGCATGTGTTTGGGGAAAGGGTAGGCGTGGAAGGGGTGTTAGTTGCCTTCCAATCACTTTCGACTATGAAAAAGAGAACTAGCCATTTAAATTTCCAATTGAATGAGCTCTTTCTGAAGTTTCTACGACAACACTTTCTATAAAAAATCTTATATGCCTCCAGGGCAGAACTTACAACCCTTGCCTTGAGGGCTGTGGGGGGGGGGGGGGTGTTATCCTCAAAGACCTAATTTCCTGAATTTTCAACTACGTTGAACAAAATGGCTATCTCTAAATTTTGATAGGATGTGTTTGGGGAAAAGGTCGGCTTGAGAGGGGGTTTTGTTGCCCTTCATTCACTTTTGACTATTAAAAAGGGTACTAGTCCTTTGGATTTTCAATCGAATTAGTCCTTTTTTGAAGTTTCTATGGCAAAGCTTTCTATAAAATATTATATGCCTCAAGGGTATAATTTACAACCCTTGCCCTGAGAGATGTGAGGGAGTGTCCTCCTCAAAAACATAATTTCTATCTGGAAATTACCTACGCTAAACAAAATGGTAATTTCAAAATTTTGGATTGGACGTGCTTGGGGAACTAGTGGGTGTGGAAGGGGTGTTAGTTGCCTTCCAATCACTTTTGACCCTTAAAAAGGGCACTAGAACTCTCGATTTCCAATCGAATGAACCCCCTTTGAAGTTTCTACGACGACCCCTTCCATATGATATGTCTCTGAGAAAAAGAAAATAATAAATAATAATAAAACACTGGAGCCCCTTGCCCTGAGGGCTGTGGGGGAGTGTCTTCCTCAAAAACAGAATTTCTACGTGGAAATCAACTACGCTAAACAAAATGGCTAGCTCAAAATTTTGATTGGATGGGCTTGGGGAACTAGTGGGTGTGGAAGGGGTGTTGGGTGCCCTCCAATCATATTTGACCCTTAAAAGGGCACTAGAACTCTCGATTTTTAATCGAATGAATCCCCTTTGAAGTTTCTGCGACGACGCCTTCCATATGAAGAGTCTCTGGGAAAAAAATAATAATAAATATTAATAAAACATTGGAGCCGTATGGCCTTTACTATAGGCAACGCTATACCGTTGCCTCTGAAAAGTGAATTACAACTGAATACTCTCAAAAACTGAACAAGGAATTTCAATTTACAATCAAATGAGCCCTCTGAAGTTTTTACGAGAATCCCTTCCATAAGAGCCATATATTTCTCCAGGGCATAACTTACAACCCCTTGGGGTTGTAACATAGCCTTGGGGGCTGTGTTAACCCCGGAGTTTTCGTTATATCGTCTTCGAACTATTTTAAAAAATGACTATCTCTAATTTCTTACCAGATGGGTTTGAGAAAAGCAGGGCGTAGAGGGGAGAATACGTGCCCATAAGAAATGAACTAGAAGTTTCAATTTACAATCAAATGAGCCCTCGTTGAAGTTTATACGAGCATCCATTCATTAGAACCTTATATGCCCCCAGGGTATAACTTATAACGCCTGTCCCCGGGTCTTGGGGTTCGTGTCAACATCAAAGTTTTGTTGTCTAACCTTTTAGTTATTATTAACAAAATGGCTCTCTCAAAAATTTTATCTGATGCAATGGCTACCTCAAATTTTCTATCAGATATATTTGTGGGAAAAGGGCTTGGGGGGGGGGAGCTAGTTGGCCTCTGATCACCTTGAACTCTTAAAAAGGGCATTAGAACTCTTGATTTCCGATCGAATGAACCCTCTTTGAAGTTTATACGACGACCCCTTCTATATGAAGTGCCTCTGGGAAAAAATAAATGGAAAATAGGGGGAGGTTAGCTGCCCTCCAATCACTTTTTACTCATAAGAAGTGAATTACAACTTTGAATTTCCAATCAAATGAGCCCTCTATGAAGTTTATACGAGCATCCCTTCCATAACAGCCATATATACCCAGAGTGCATAACTTACAACGCCTACCCCTGGGCCCTGGGGAGTGTGTGAACACTGGAGGTTTTGATTTCTGAGCTTAGAACTATTTTTAACAAAATCTCTATCTCAAAATTTTTATCTGATGCATTTCGGGCAGGGAGGTGGGGAGGGGGGGGGGCTAGTTGCCCTCCGATCTCTTTTAACTCTTAAAAAATGAACCAGAACTTTCAATTTCCATTCAAATGAAACCTCTCCAAAGTTTATACGAACATCCCTTCCATATAAACCATATATGCCCCCAGAGTATTACTTACAACACTTGCCTCTAGGCCCTGGGGGTTGCGTCGACACAGGAGTTTTTCTTATCTAACCTTTGAACAATTTATAATGAAACGGCTATTTTAGAAATTTTATTGGATAGGGTTGGAGAAAAAGGGTGTGTGGGGGGAGGGGGATAGTTACCCTCGGATATCTTTTGATTCTTAAAAAGTGAGCTAGAACTTTCAATTTGGAATCAAATGAGCCCTTTCTAAAGTTTATATGAGCATCCCTGTCATAATAACCATATACGCCCCCAAGACAACACTTACAACGCCTACCCCGGGCCCTGGGGGTTGTGTTGACACGTGAGTTTTTGTTATCTAATTTTTCAACAATTCTTAAAAAAACTGACTTTCCCAAAATTTGTAGCAAATGGGTTTGGTGAAAAAACGGCGTGGGGGGGCTAGTTACCCTTAAATCTCTTGACTATTAAAAAGTGAACTAGAACTTTCAATTTCCAATCAAATGAGCCCTCTATGAAGTTTTTACGAGCATCCCTTTTATAAGAACCATACATGCCTTTACGGCATAACTTAGAACGCCTTCCGCCGGGCCCTGGGGGGTTGTAATGACACAGGAGTTTTTCTTATCCAACCTTTGAACTATTGTTTTTTTTAACAGAATGTGAACCATATATGCCCAGGGCATAACTTATAGTGTCTGCCCCCGGGCCCGGGGAGTTGTGTCGATACCTGAGTTTTTGTTATCTGACTTTTGAACAGTTTTAACTTAAAGGCTATCTCAAATTTTGTATCGGATGCTTTCGGGAAAAAGGGGCGTGGGGGGTGGGGGGGCTAGTTACCCTCCAATCTTTTTTGACGCTCAAAAACTGAACTAGAACTTTCAATTTCCAATCAAATGAGTCCTCTCTGAAATTTTACGATCATCCCTTCCATAAGAACCATATATTCCCCCAGGGAATAACTTATAACGCCTACCCTCGGGCCCTGGGGAGCTGTGTCGACCCCGGAGTTTTCGTTATATGGTCTTTGAACTAACTATTTTTAAATAAATGGCTATCTCAAAGTTCTTATGAGATGGGTTTGAGAAAAAAAGGGCGTGGAGGGGGGCGGGCTTGGTGCCCTCCAATCTCTTTTGACTCTTAAAAAGTGAACTAGAACTTTCAATACTTAATCAAATGAGCCCTATGTGAAGTTTATACGAGCATCCAGTCCAAAAGAACCCTATATGCCCCCAGGGCATAACTTACAACGCCCGCCCCCGGGCACTGGTGGGTAATGTCAACACCGGAATTTTTGTTTTATGATCTTTTAACTATTTTTAACAGAAGGGCTATCTCAAAATTTTTATCGGATGCATTTGGGAAAAAAGAGCGTGGGAGGAGGGGATTGGGGTGGGGGGAGGGCAGCCAACCTCCGATATCTTTTGACATTAAAAAGTGAACCAGAACTTTTTATTTCCAATCAAATGAGCCCTCTGAAGTTTATAAGAGTATTCCCTCCTTAAGAACCATATATGCCCCAGGGTATAATTTATAACCCTTGCCCTGCAGACTGTGGGGGAAGTGTTCTGCTCAAAGATATAATTTCCAGAACTTTCAACTACGTTGAACAAAATGGCTATATGCAAATTTTGATTGGATTTGATTGGGGAAATGAGGGGCGTGGAAGGGGTGTTAGTTGCCTTCCAGTCACTTTCGACTATTAAAAAAGGCACTATCCATTGAAATTTCCAATCGAATGAGCCCTTTTTGAAGTTTTTACGACAACAGTTTCTATAAGAAAAAACTTATATCCCCAGGGCATAACTTGCAACCCTTTTCCTGAGGGCTCTGGGGGGATTGTCATCTTAAAAGACCTAATACCCTGAGTTTTCAACTACGTTGAACAAAATGGCTATCTCAAAATTTTGATTGGATGTGTTTGGGGAAAAGGTGGGCATGGGAGGGGGTTCGATGCCCTCTAATCACTTTTAACTATTAAAAAGAGATCTCGCTCTTTGAATTTCCAATCGAATGACTCCCTTTAGAAGTTTCTACGACAAAGCCTTCTATATAAACCTTATTAGTACAGTAGTACATTATACTTTGCTGACCGCAGTAGGAATCACTGTGCTATTTGCTGACCGCTCTACACCTTTTCAAAGGGAGTGAGTATCCTCTCACATGGCCTTATACTTTGCAGGGACGTATAGGAATTCCCATACTATTTGCTTAATGCTCTACACCTTTTCAAAGAGAGTGAGTATCCTCTCACATGGTCTTCCATTTTGCGTACCGCACTAGGAATTACCATGCTATTTTCATACAGCCATAGGACCATGCTATTTGCTTAATGCTCTACACCTTTTCAAAGAGAGTGAGTATCCTCTCAGACCTATACTTCCTTGGTAACTTTCCAAAAAAGTGATAAAAAAACACGTCTTTAGCAACTTCGTTCATCATGATAGTGTGCACAGTTTCAAACTTACATGAAAACTTACACCTGAGACAGTGTGATTTGACGCGCACATCTCAAAAAGCGACCAATCCTTTACCTATGAAGTGGTCAAACACGTTTTGAAACTATAATCGAGAACACAACCAGAATGGTTTTTGAGGCAACACCAATTTTTTAGGGCCAATCAGAGAGAGCGGAGGTTACTCCATATACGATAACTTGATTAGTAATTGGATTAAAAAAAAGAGTGATTTTCATTCCCCCTTGAGATTTTGTATGTACCTGACATGCGTTACGATTAAATTTTCATAAAGTTCTATGACACCATGGATAAAGCATCTGATATTATTGACTTGGGAGCTTTGGCTACAGCGATTTATAACGTGAGTTCAGTTTAGTAAATTTTCGTAGTTTATTTCCAAATAAAATCATTTTACATAGTCAACCCTCCAGTAAATTCAAATTCAGGGCATACCCCTCCCCCCACAATACAAACTTCACCATATGATGTTTATACTCAATAGAAAGCGTAAAATACACTCTTTTTTCCATTACGTAAACCCAATCTTCCCTCCCCCCTCTGTTTACAAGTTTAATTCATTCATTAGAAATAATTTTTTCGCTCAAAAATGTCATTTTTCCATCATACATTTAAAATGTGCCCTCTTTGCAGTCTAAATAAAACCATGTGCGTTTAATCTTCTTAAAAGAGGGTGATTTTCATAAAACAAACTTCACACACGTGTTATCGAAAATGATTAATGCCACATGCTTTTGCGTAATTCTAGATGGTTTGAAAAAGGGATGAATTATTGTAAAATTAAACGAGATATTCTATTTTCAAATGTATTTGATGAAAGCAAATAATGTTTCAGTTAAATCTTCAAAGTTTTACCTTCATGGAAAGGAAGGGGGAGGGGGTTTAAGAAAAAGATACATAGCTTTATTATGCGTAAATTGAATACCATTTTACCTATGATCACAAATTTTAGGCCTGTAAGCTCTGTGTTAACAATCTTTTTTATCTTATTTAACGCCTTTAGACTGGAACATTTAAAAAAATTTTCTAGATGGTAAAAAATATAAACATTGATTTCTATCCTAAGACTACAGACTACTGTTCGTCAAGATTTATTTTTTCACAATTCGCGCAATAAAACGTTTGATTTCTAAGCCTAGTATATTTCTTGCAAATTTTTACTTTTTGCTTTGCTGAAAAGAGGGGAGGGGCTCCTTTGCGATAAATGCTTTCTAGACAAAATTCTGGTTATGGGGCGGGGGGGGGGGTGGGTGGGTGGAGGTACTAATTTTTCTTCTGTAAAAGAGGGATCATTATTTCATAGTAAATTTTTTCTTCTTTTTTAAGGAGGATTCTGACAAATACTCTCTCCCTGAAAAGAGAGCAAGAGGGAACGATGCCACACCGATGCAAGCTGCAAGGCCTTCCATCATAAGATATTCCGGTTCCTTTACACATGTTCAGGGCCACCCATTGACCATTTAACTTTTAATGCCCGGAGCCTCTCACGCCAGTGCCAGCTCTGCGCTACCTGCGCAAACCTCTATGCAACCTGGCAGAAAATTGAAAAGAAAGTGGGCGGCTTCTCATAATGCCTCAGCACTGTCTACTCAAGATCGTGAGATTGCCCCCTTTTCATGCTTTGCCAGGGCCTTCAGGCACACAAGTGCAGTCTAAATTTGGAAATTTAAGCATTTTTACCTCTATTTTCTACCTGGTTATAGAAATATCTACCTATTTCTTTCCAACTTTGTTTTTTAGCCTTTTCTTTTTGCTATTTTTTCAACACTGTAAAAGATTATGTCAGAGATATTAAAATGTTATTTTCGCTATAATATTAATTCCCCACCCAAACGATTGTTTTAAATTTCTCAACTCCCCCCCCCCCACTCAGAGATACCTAAATATAATGTAATTTTTTTTGCTAGTCAAAGAAACCACGCTTTTACTATTAGTCAAAACATTGCATTGTCTATGCCACACCATACTAGCGAATACTTATCAGGGGGGGGGGAGGGAGATTTTTAGGTGTTCATTTTTTTAGTGTAATTAAAAAAAATTAACTAAGTTCTATTTTGGCTGCTTTGTATAAAGTGTGGGGGCAATTATTTAGTTAAAATAATGCTAGGAGGGGAAAATTAAGTTTTGAGGGAGGTGTAAAATGCTACTTATTTCATACCCCGGTAAACTTCTGACTTGAAATGCTTCAGGATAAATAGGGTATTGCTTCCTTCTGAACTTTCTGGGGGTGGAGGCAAGTATTTAGTTAAAATAATGCTAGGAGGGGAAATTAAGTTTTGAGGGGGGTGTAAAAATCATACTTATCTAATACCCCTGGCAAGTATCTGGCTTAAAATGCTTCAGGAGAAATAAGGCTATTGCTTCTTTCTGAACTAATCACAGTTCCTTGACAAATATTTTTATAATGTACTTTACTTTATTGCTATAACAAATAGTAGATTTGTAAACGGGTAGATTTATAGGAAAAGGAATCTGCTTGTAGTCTGATCGCTCTTTTTTTATCGATGGCTAGATTTGTAGGAAAAATAGTCACTTTTTTTTAAATGAGGTATTAAGACAATTATTGAGTTGATTTTTTTTTACTGTATTTTATTGCTATTAGTCAAACGTTGCGATGTGTGTGTGAGCGTGCACGCGTGTGTGTGTGCGTGTGTGTGTGAACGTGTGCGTGTGCGTATGTGTGTGTGCGTGTTTGTGCGTGTGCCTATGTGTCTGTGCGCGTGCGTGCGTATGTGTGTGTTTGAGCGTGTACGTGTGTGTGCGTTTGTGTGTGTGTGTGTGTTTGTGTAAATGTGTTGGTGTGTGCTATTAACAAAATTTGTAATTTATTATGTACTTGTCTTATAAATAATGCTATAGGCAAAAATTTGTAATTTATTACGCATTTGTTTGATAAATACAAATCCAATTAAAAAAAACAACAACATTTGTTTGATAAATAATATGAATACAAATCCGACTAAGAAAAAAATAAATAGTGTGCTATAATTGTGATAACTTTCCTCAAAGAAAAAAACAACTCAATCCATTCATTTTAGTTTCAGGGGAGAGCTACAAAAACAACTCCCTTCCCTGGCCCAGGACTTCAAAATATCATGGGTAATTGTCCCCTGTCGCCGGATGATGTTAGTGTAGTTACGTCGTTTAGTATCCCCCTGGATTTTCAATTTACAACGGAAGAAATGAATACCCTTATGGAAATTGTTGGATCTAATGTTTCCGGGGACATTTTTGACGATGACTTTGTTATTAGTGAATTGGGTCCTGTGCAAATAGGTGCAGGACATGAAAATAGTGTCGCGTTCCCGGAACTAAGTGAATTTTATTTGTTAGAGTCTGCTCTAGGTCACTTGCAAACACATAGGGTAGATTTTAATCCCCCCGAGGGAAACCTGGTTGACGGGAGTGTCATTTTAACAAACCCTGTAAATGGTCTTCATACATACATCGACCGAATTCGAGCACTTATTTAAATTCAGATTTAGAATTGGGGGGGGGGGGGGTCAGGGAGGGATTAAAGCATCGGTAAATCAAAAAGTTTATTTACAAAAGGGGACATCTGGGGACATTTTTATTTTCATTTTTCAACTGGAAACCAAACTTTTTACCCTGGTCCAAATGAATTTGAGGGTAACTTTTTCAATTGGGTCAATAAATTAATATCAAATTTGGACACATTCAACAAGAGGGGAAGCGGGTCCACCATTTAATACATTGAAAATATGGATCTGAATCTCAGTAGATTAAAAAAAAACTTTAGTTTAAGGGGGGCGGGGGTGTGGAGTAGTAAACGAATAAAATGTCACCCAGATTTGTCGGCTACAGGGGGTTCAGGGTTTCAGATTTGACACGGGGCTGCAATGCTTTAAATATGCATTTTTAGCAGCAGCCCATAAAACATTAAAAAAGATTCAACAATAAAAAATATCGACAGACTTGCACGTAATGGTGGAGACAATTTCCCTAAAGTAAATTTTGATTGTTTAGAGGGAAAATATCCGGTGTCCTTAAAAGAAATAACTATATTTGAAAAAGCAAATGAAAATCTTGGGTTGGGGGTGGTTGTTCTCCAGTATGACACATAATTTGTAAATGGGGGAAAGAAACCGAATAAAAAAGGTGTTTTATATTCAGTTAGGACACCGTTGGTAGATAATGTTAAAAATTGGGTTTGGATTATCTATAAACCTCCCAAAGATGTAAATTCCTACGGTCATTTTTTCCCCGTTACGGCAATAAGTCGACTCTTATCTCAAGGTGTGAAGAAAGGGGAACGTCACTATTGCACCATGTGCCTTTCCCCATTTGCCACTGAACGAACATTCACAGATCACATGAGATATTGCAAAATTCATGACAATCAAAGTGTAGAAATACCGGGAGAAGGCAAAGACACTTTACAATTTAAATACTTCCAAAATTCCCTGCTACAAGTTGATAAAGTATCTTTAAATTGTAAATCAAGACTTTTGGAGGTATCGGACCCATCAAGGCCAAATATAGTCAAGGAACACAAACTAGTTGCGTGTTCCTCCGTGCATGCCCGTCGCGATTCCAACAATAAAATGCAATTGGAAGTTTTTTTGACTATGGATGAGGAGGGTAGCATGGGGAAGTTATTGGTGCGTTTAATAAAAACAGCGAACGGTGCAATTTCACGATTGCGTCTCACCAACTACCCAATGTCATTATCAGATAAGGAGCAACGGGTACTAGAAAAGGGGACAATTTGTCGGGTTCGTAGGGGTACTCTTGCCCCAAAAGACGCTGTCCAGGATCACAATCATCTTATTGACCCCAATTCAACGGGAAAAAGTAACTTTCGGGGATGGGCTCACAATTCATGTAGTTTAAAAATTAAACAGCAACTCTTTCTTCCGGTTTTTATAGATAATTCTAAATACGATCTGAAGTATGTGCTACCAGCAATGGCACATCTTCAAAGAAATGGAAGAGTGGATGATGCATGGGTGATAGACAGCTTTTCCTACAAAATCATTCCTAAATCATCGGAAAAGTTGCTTGTTTTGGAATTTATGTGGAGATATGTTGAAGACGATATTGAGTACACGAATAAAATTCGCTTTTCAGATTCCTACAGTTTTTTCTCCAAATCATTGAGCGAATTAATTCAAGTGCAGAAAAACGATGACGGCTGCATCACTTTTCCCCTTCTCAAGCAACAATTTCCGAATGATTTATATGATTTGTTGACGGTCAAGGGCACATACCCTTATGATTATTACTGTTCCATGTCAAGATTCGCCGAGGAAACTATTCGCTTGATCGAATCGCTTTACGACAGTCTATACGATCGTAGGTGAACCCTTGATGAATACAGTTTTGCTAAAAAAGTGTGGGCGGAGGGAGGGTGTAAAAATGGGTTTGACTACTGCAAGCTGTATTTGTCGAGTAATGTGTTATCTTTGTTAGACATTATGTGTAAAAATACGGACAAAATATATGGGGAATTTAATCTTGATTTAGGATATTATTTTTCATCTCCTCATCTGGTAATGGACCCAATCCTAAAAATTAGCGGGGAAAAAATCGGCCTGATCACCGACATTGATCAGCACCTGTTCATCGAGAGTTCAATGAGCGGTGGATACGTTTTTCATGGGGATCGTATCTTGAAAACTGATCCAACTGGAGAGAAGACGGGGAAAAAATCAGAGGCAGTTTTCTTTGATATGAATTTCCTCTACCCCTCGGCCATGTCCCATTATGCGCTACCCTGCGATGACTATAAATGGCTCAATGACCCTCAAGCCTCCAATTTCCCCAACATTGACAGTGTTGAGGAGAATTGGCCGGTTGGATGGTTTTTTGAAATTGATGGGGAGATACCAGTTGAGCTTCATTATTCGGTAAAGGATTTTGTTTTTCCATGCATCAATAGACCTGTGACTAGGGACTTTTTGAGCCCCCGCAACATGCGTTTGGTCGAGGTGGACGGATTGCATTGGTCACCTTCAAAACAAAAACTTATTGCTGACCTTCTGCCGAAAAAAATATTGTTGTACATCATGTGGCTTTAAAATGGTTGTGCAACAACGGTTTCAACGTCACAAAGGATCATAGAGCTCTCCAGGTTAGTCAAAAACCTCATCTGAAAGCGTTTGTTGACACTTTTGTCAAGAAACGTTTTTATGCACCGACAAAAGCGGAAAAAGAAATCTATAAGCTCATTTTAAATTCGGCTTTTGGTAAAATGTGTGAAAGTGTTCGCAATAGGAATCGTTGTGACGTCGTGACCGATTCCGATCAATGTGCTCGAATTATTGCCAATCCAAATTACACTTCCTTTACAATCATTGGCCCGGACATGGCACTATTGAATAGGAAAAAAAGAAGCATTGTCCTGAATAAAAATATTGCTGCAGGCAGTGCGATCTTGGAGATTTCTAAAAAGCTCATGTTGGAATTCTACTACAATGTGGCTAGGGTACAGTGGCCGGAGAAAGGGCAAGTAGAGGTCTGCTACGGGGACGTATACTATATATATTTACTAATATATGTATATATAGGTACTTATGCATTATGCGGTACCCACCGCTATATACTTTATAAGGAAACCAGATATAAAGACCCGTCGGTAATTTTTCCGCAGTCCATATTATTGACATACGAATAGCGTAAACATATCACTCGATTCTCTTTTTTATGCTCTTTCCAAATAGAAGAATCATTTTTGTCGGATATGAATTTTACCCCCACCCCTACTCTAATTCAGGGTATATATTAGCACATTAAGGGGGGGGGTGTAAATTGTATTTCTGATGTAAATGAGAGGTAAGTTTAAACTTAACCCCGGATGTTTGACAACTTGGCTTTAGTTTTGATTTCAGACCATCAACAATCGAAAGGTTTCATTTTGTTAACTTTTCATTGAGATTTTTGTGTGACGTTCGGAAGCCGAAAGTAAGTTTATATGAAAAAAGCGATAGCTTGTCCTTTATCTTGACCGTGCCGGGTAAAAATCAGGGCAATAATACCATTTATAGGAGAAAGAATTTTGAAGGCATTTTCAGAAAGTTTGCTTCAGGGAAGAGCAAGCAACCCTGGAAAATAAATACAGAGCTTAAAAAAAAAGTAGATATAAGTCGTAGCGCTCTTTTGGTGATGAATGACATTTTTTTATGAAAGTAATTTGTTTTACGCAATAATTTTGGAAAATGTGTCCACTTTATGTCCCAAATGTCTAAAATGTGTCCATTTTTTCGCCCTATTATGTCCATGCACGTAGAAATATGTCCTCTGGACATAAAATATGTCCAGTTGGCAACCCTGTGCACGACTCAGTTGCACTATTAATCTCATTATTATCTAAGTTAATCTACATATAAATGTAGCCGTTTCAACATTTGGACTAATAGCTAATTGTTATTTTGTTCCTGTATATTTTGTAAAAGAAAAAAAAGGCCTTTTTGGGAGGAAGCTTGGGTCCCACAGAAAATTAGGGTGGGCCATGGCCCACCCCTGCCCCCCCCCAAATGGCGCCCCTGCTCTATCTACAGAATCTTTAACAA
>JAQQPU010020975.1:0-15060 GCA_029168905.1 Artemia sp. Kazakhstan ARC1039 | reverse complement strand
AAGAGCGGATGAAATAAGTACAGAGGCTCTAGCTGGATTTCTGTACGGATCAATTTACTTGGTATTGTGATATTTTTTAGACTTAACTAAAGTTTTGAGAGAAGATCAGTGTGCTTTCAGGAAAGGGAGAGGAGACATTCACTAATTTTTAACTCTCAGATTATAATTGAAAAGTGTTTGAATCATCAGACCACTTTAGTCCTCAGCTTTATAGACAATGAAACCTCATTTGATCCAGCTGATGGAAAGCTTTAGTGAAGATTCTACTCTTGCAGGGTATACCATGTAGGTACATTTAAATGATTATGGCTACGTATGAGAATAATATCGCGGCGATTAAGGTAGAAATTAAGGCAAATAGTCGCTTTGGAGTGGAATTAAGAGTTAAACAGGGTTGTGTCCTGTTTCTGATTATATAGATTATGTTGATGACCTTTGTCCCCAGGAGCACGACAAAGACTATGAAAGAATACGGCATCAAATAGAAGGGCGAAACTCCTAAAATTAGATTATACAGATGTTTTGAGTGCTTTAGATAAAATGAATGATTTTATGGAGGTTTTGAGAGTTCAGGTTGCAAAAAAGGGCTTGAAATGAGTGTCAAGATGCCTAAGACTAGGGATAACTGAGAACGAAAAGGTTAGGGCAATGAGAAAATCGATCAGTTGGATTCCTTTACTTACCTGGGTAGTATTATCAGTGAAGATGGTGGATGTAGTGAATGTGTAAAAAGTAGAATATTCAAACCAAACAGAGTTTTTTCACGGATGAAAGAAGTTTTGAAGAATGGGGATATGGGTCTGCGAACTAAGATTAGAATATTGGAAGCTACGGCAATGACAATGGTCAAGCATTCACAGGAAACTTGTACTTAATGGGAAGAGGGGCTAAAAAATAAAGCTTTGAATAGATTGGGGTGGAGGAGGAGCATGGACAGCTATGCTGACCTTAGGTGGCTTGGTGCTACAATGAGTTAGTAGTGCTAGTAGCAGTAGTAGTCGTAGTGTATTATATTATTTCGAGACCTTCTGTTGTTACTTGTGTGATAAACTCCCTACCGCTCAAGTTGTTCATTCATTGACGCATTATAGAAGCTGTTTATTTCGTTAGTTTCTTTCATCTTAGCATAAAGCAAGACAAAGAGAAGTGACACAATAGATGGAAAATATATAATTTGGGCTATATATTTGCACAACAGGGCGACGGAGGGGGCGTAAAATTTTTGCACGGTGTGAAATTAGAAAACAATTCTTATTACATAATATGGAGAACAGCTATACCTAATACATTAGGCATGCCGAACCGCCATAATTTAGCCCCCCCCCCACAATAAGCAAATATGTAGCCCAAATTCATTTCTAAAGTATTATATGTGTATCTTACTTTTGTATATTTCCTTCTTCGTATCGGCCAGTAACGATATCTTCAGTATTTTGTAAACTATTCGAGATTGTTTTGTTTGATGAGATTTATGATAAGTGTGAGATGCCTCCACACCAGTTTGGTTTTCAAAAAGGCCTCGGGTGCACCCATGTACTTTATCTTCTTGCTAACATATTGCTTGATGCTCATCTCTCGCGAGAAACTTTGATCTTAGGTCAGTATGATGTCAGGAGAGCTTTTGACTCTGGGATTCATGCCCAGATTTTGGTTGAGCTGTGTAAGCGAGGCGTGCGTTCTTCTATTGTAAGGTCACTACGTTATATGTATAGGAACCTCAAGCTTCGTATTCGTTTGCAAGATGGTGAGCTTAGTGGAGAGATATCTGTACATAAGGGAATTAAGCAAGGGGCTATAACGTCTCCTACTTTGTTTAATAACAGTGTTAATGATGCACAACAGGTTATCTCTCCGAGTTATATTTGCAAGCATATTGACTTGTCACTTCTGGGTTTTGCAGATGATCTTTTAAATCTGTCTCGGTTGCTTTCTTCATTAGAAAATAATTTCTCGCGTCTTGAAAAAAGTTATGCTGATATTGGTTTGCAGTTTAATGTAGAAAAGTCTCCTGTTTTGTTTTTTAATTGCCCTGAAGATAATGCTACAGTCAGGCTTGGTGGAATTACCGTAACACCGTCTAGTCACATTACGTACCTTGGCCTCCCGATTGGTCACAATCTTCGAGAAACGCAGTCTTTGCTTATTGAACACCTTTCTAAAAAAGTGCGCATTGCCTATGCGGGTGTTGTCACTAGCCGTCGCAATTCAAGCCGTAAATATTTGGCTCGTCTTTATAATGCAGTTGCTTTGCCTCATGTCTTGTACCTGTCTCCTTTTTGGAAGCTCCTGAGTGCACGAAACAAGAAAGACATAAGGTCGGTGTTTTTCAAGTATGCCCGATATCTTCTTCAAGTGCCGCCTTTTGTTAGAAACCGCCATATTGCTGTGAAATATGGAATTGTCGAGCCTCTGAGTGCCGTGGAGGAGGTAATTCAGAATTACGTGAAAAAAACTAGAGCTCCTGGATCACGAGTGGGCCCACCTTCTCAAATAGTTGTGTTATTATGTAGTTCTTTCTGTTTGTATTTGTTTTTCTTGCCAGTTTTTGCTTTTTGTTTCTTTTCTAGTTTGTGCTCTGTCTTTTTCTGTTTATTGTAAGACAGGTTATTAATAAAATTCATTCATTCATTCATTAGGATTGAGCATCAGAGAAACATATTAGAAGAATATTAGGTAGGGTGCATACCACACAAGTACCCTTCTGTTTTTGGAATTTCATATTACGCTGGGTAGCGTTTTTACTTTTCTTTCACAGTGTTTACAGCCATCTCTCAGCTTATTAAAGTTGTTTACAAAAGTAAATACCTGTAATACACTCGCACCACACTGAAGAAACTGTAATCCTGCATCTGCTGAATCAATACCTCCTGTTGCTAGAATTGGGAAACCAGGTAATGCCTTGGCAATAGCTGAAACTGCACGTAAAGCAATCGGTCGTATGGCGTTGCCAGATACTCCACCATAAGTGGTTCGTTTGTCTTTACCCACTGCGGGCCATGATGTGCTATCTGCTTTGACTGTCACCAGGCCGGAAACGGTATTTGTGGCAGTCACACCATCAGCCCCTCCTATGATAAAAATATCAAGAATAAAAATACTTTAATTTAGTAAATAAAAAAAACTCTCCGATTTCTTTTTGTTTTGGAAAGGCACAAATAAACTTAGCTTTTAGAGGGATTAAGGGGGAGACAGCCCAAATCTTATTTGCGGAAATTTTTGTTAATTTTAAGTTTGACTCGATTGTTCATTTAATTTCTATTTAGTTTGGTTTCATTTATTCAGTTATAGCAATGTCTGATCATTTTAAGCTTGAATCATTGCCTGACTTTATTTCTATTCGTTTGACGCTACTCTTTACTTTTCTTTTTTCTACCTTTTTTGAAAACGTTTATAAAATTAATTTTTGTTCCTTTTTCTTTTAATTCAAGTAGTATTAAATTCTTTACCCTGTCCTCAGCAAAAGCAAGATTCTGTCAGCAACTTATAAAAGAACGAACCATGGTCTATAGTAACCAAAATTAATAAAACGTTAAAAAACTTGTCAATCAAAAACCGAAATTATTGGCTTTGGGGGGTGGGGCGGGGGTAGAATATTTAAGATCCTTTTACTCTTCCAATATTACCGTACAATCATAAGGAGATTCTATTATAAGGATGCCCACAGGCAACCAAGGAACAGCTTAGACCGATATGAGAGGCAAAGAAGCTCCAAAACCAACGGCTATAGCAGACAACTATAGCAGAGGTGGACAAAAGTTAGGAAATGTTTGGCTGATCTGTATGAGACCGTTCACCAGATAGTTGTGCTAGCCTTCTCTGGTTGCTGGACAGGGAATTGGTCAATCATCAAAAGTGCTATGATTCGCTTCACATAGAGTAGACGGGTGCCAAAACCTAAGGGAACTCTGCAACAAATGTTATACCGGCGACATCAACGGTATAAGCCATCAAAGCAGGCTATGAAGTGTCATAGCTAAGGTAATCTTCAAATTTTCAAACTTGAAGCTTGCTAGCTCGTGGACCAAAATACAGAAGATATGTAGGACTTGGAAGTGGCATGCACATAATATTTAATTCTCTCTGTCCCCTTGGATCTATATATTTGTCACCTCACTTTCAAGCAAATATGAACCTTTTCGTTCGAAGGTGGAAGAATAGGTGTGCATATATGAAAATCATCAATCTCATGTCCCATTGGCCCAAGGTATTTTCCCCACAGGTTTCAAGCCAATAAGGAAATCAAACACCCGTTCACTTTTTGATTGAGAAGTCAGCGGTCGGGGTGGCCACTTTAGCTTATCAATGGCACTACGTGGCACCTTTGTGCTTATCAACATACGGGTTGAAAAAATTATGCCCCAAAGTTTGAGGTGGCGCATGACGGTTCTTTTCCCAAGAAGTCGGCAGTAGAGAGGAAGGAGGGGGCTGCAGAGGGGCCACACACCCCCTTTGATCCTAAAATCAAACAGATGATATATCCTTGGACGATTCGGGTTCAGGTTAAATGCAAGATGTATTAGTTTCCTCTAACAAGCTGATGGTAGGAGATACGGGGGGAGGGAATGAAAGGAGCAGAAAGCCAACTTCGTAATTCAGATTGAAAATCCTTTCAGGATTCTACTTGAAACAAGGTGAACAATACATGCCTTGCTGGTAAAACTTGGAGATGAGGGAGAGGGAGGGGGGAATTACTATATTTAAGCGATATATTTTTATGATTATTTCTAAGCAACATGGCTGTTGTCCATTTTCTGCTCTAAATTGTAATTCTTTTCTTCTTTATTTATTTTATTTGAACTTTTAAAATTTATTTTGACAATAGGGAGCCTTCGATTCGACTTTAGCAATCTGTTGTCTCTTTAAATTTTTGTTTATCTACATCGCGTGCTAAATCAAAAGCTTTAATCTATAACCTATATACCAGAATATTTTGTCACCTTGTCCACTTGAGAAACTTTTTTAAGAAAGCCCCCATGTGGTTAGATGTCATGTGGGATCATCTGTTAGTTAGGCCAATTATCCAATTAGGCCGATTATCCAATAAGGCCAATTATCGGGGGCACCAAAAGAAGAACGAACCTGCGCAAATATTATTTTTTTACATCTAATATAAATAATTTTTTTTACATTTTATAAAATTTTTACATCTTATAAAATACTTTTTTTTACATTTTTGAAAACTATAAACGATTTAAGCATAAATATAAAAAAAATATGCGATTTATCAAACCTTGATAAGCTGCTTTTGCAATGTCAACAATGTTCGTAACATTCGGAGTCAGTTTGGCGAAAAAAGGTATCTTGACTGTTGAACGAACCCACTTGCAAATATTCTCTACCAAATAGGGATCCTAAAAAAATATGGATCAATAAAACTTCCTTATTTAATGCTTGTTTTTGGTTAAAGCCATATAATTAGCATTTTACTCAGTCGAGAATGTAACTATTCCTTTTTTACTTAAAAAAGATTGCATTTTTAAATTTTACACGGGAAAAAGCTTTTGTTGCTTATTGGGAAAACAATTTTTTTGAGGGTTGGAGCAGCAAATATTAGTAGAAACGATAGTGTATTATAGAACAGCATGGCTCAATCTTCATATACAGCAAACAAAATCCGTAGTTCTTGAGTTAGAGGCCCTGAGGGCTCACTGCTTTTCCCGCAAGTTAGCTGGTCTACACTGCCTCCTATAAGGTACTTATTCTCTTTAAATTGTATCGGTTGATTAGTACTGGTTAGATGACACGGAAGCACCGCAACACACCGTATTACCGAAAGTTGGTTGATCTACCCTGCCTTCTTTGAAGTAAATATGTCTCATCAAATGCTATTAAATAAACGCGCGTTACAGGACTCGGAAACCTCGAGGTAGCACGGTGGACTGATTCTCTACTTGGTCAAATGGGACCGGGGGAAAATCCTGCTGACATAAGGCTGGGTGACAGGCTTTCTCCCGTTTCTGTAAAAAAAGGCCCAGGAACTGAACGTTTGATTCGAGGGCCTGTGTGTGATCAATGATTGTGAAGAATCTTTTTTCTTTTGTTGTTTTTGAGAGGACTCGAAAGAGAAACACAACCCTTTCGAAAAAATGTCAAATGCATACTTTTGTCTTAGACACGATGGTAATTGTACAAAATCGTGCATAAGTTTATCTATAGAACTGAGTAGTTTCAAAAGAAAAGTTATTAAGGCATTGTAAACCATAAATAAGGTAGTCTAAAATGTAGAAATATCTACATATAACTCAAGTAGAATAAATGTATCTTTTTATTTCTATTTTCACTTTGAATAAACTACAGTTAATTTTATTGTCTCAAAGCTAATATTCTTTATATTATTCCTAATTTATTTAACTTTCTTTCAAGCTTTTTAAAACCTTATCTATTTACGTTTTTTGGGAGTTTTTCAAGGACAGCAAAAATAATGATAGTCTACTACTATTACTGACAACCCATCGCAGTACACAACCACAAGAGACAAACACAGCTGCGAGAGCTCCTCCTCTAACCCACACTATTCAGACACTTCACTCTTTAGGCTATATATTACCATATATATAAGGTGGTAATTTCTAATATTACCCCCATATATAAAGTGGTGATTTCTGAAGCAAACCTTCTAAGCAATTATACATTTTTTTTGTAGAACACATTACCAATGCGGAAAGTTCTAGGTAAAGTATATACAGGGGTACCGTTATTATTTGGACCTGTCATTACATCCTGTCGAACTTCATTTAATGACTTCACCTTCCAATAGTGTACCCTAACATTTATCGACACGTAGATTTTAGCTTTGAAGTTTACCCAAATTATTTCTTCAGAAGTTAAA
This sequence comes from Artemia sp. Kazakhstan ARC1039, assembly GCA_029168905.1. Taxonomy (NCBI): domain Eukaryota; kingdom Metazoa; phylum Arthropoda; class Branchiopoda; order Anostraca; family Artemiidae; genus Artemia; species Artemia sp. Kazakhstan ARC1039. The sequence goes on along the minus strand of JAQQPU010020975.1, from coordinate 8,231 downwards.
ATATATTCTACAAACACTGTTATCCACGATTTCTTCTTTGTCTTGTTTGAGACTACGGTAGAAAACTGTACAGTAACCACCACGGAATAGGTTACAAAAGAAATAACATTTGAAATAAGATAGGGCTAATGAATAGTTTGGTATAATCAAACTATAGGATTGAGGATGGAAAGATAGATATATATATAGAGGATGGAAAGATAGATATATATATAGAGGATGGAAAGATAGATAGATATAGAAAGATAGAGAGGCGTTACAGGTCATGGGGTCCTTTTGGAGACTAGTACATTGTATTTATTGAAGGATATTTGTTTCTCGTTAGAAAATATATCTTTTAGGAAGACTTGTTCACTTATAGTCAGGACAAGGATACAGTAGATATCAACTCAAAGCGTAATTTTAACATACACTGAGCTTGATTTAAACTAAAACTGTAAACTTATAAAAATATAAAAAGGAGAACACTGCTACCATCTTTCAGGTTTCTATAAAATATACATAGCTTTATTTTTTGTAGTTAACCTGTGAAAAACAGGCAATTCAATCTAAAAATGATAAGGGGGGGGGTATCCAATGATTATTTCTGGAGGACGATAGTCCAAACAGGAAAATAAACACGTTTATACCCGTATTTTCTACAGAAAAGCTTCTGACCAATCTAGGAGGGGGAGAGGGGGTTTAGTCCCTTTTACCATTATTATTTGGCTTTATTATTATCCCTTTTAGCATTATTATTTTCCTGTTTTCCAAACAGGAAAATAAACGCGTTTATACCCGCATTTTCTACAGAGAAGCTTCTGACCAATCTAAAAGGGGGAGAGATAGTTTACTCCCTTTTACCATTATTATTTAGCATTATTATTATCCCTTTTAGCATTATTATTAGCATAATTATTTTCCTGGTTTCCAAACAGGAGAATAAGCACGTCTATACTCGCTTTTTCTACAGAGAAGCTTCTGACCAACGTAGGAAGGGGAGAGGTGGCTTACTCCCTTTTGGCACACCACCCATATCAGTTTTCACTATTAAATATTGAATTATTACAAAGAGGGATGTTTTGAATAGATTAGGACGGAGAAGGAGCGTGAACAGTTGTGTTGGTTTCAGTTAGCTTGGTGCTGCAGTGAGTTATTAGTAGTAATAGTTGCTGTAGTTATGAAACGTTACTATGTCATGAAACGTTACTACGATTTTGCTCACTGATTTATTAGTAACATCCTTCCAGAAAAGTAAATTTCATCTAATCTTTTCTTACGACCTCTTTTCATCCTATTCCAGGATGTTCTTTTGCATGTAGAATTACTTGCATCTAAGAATTTTGAGGTGGTATTCTTCCTAAGCTTTAAAAAAAAAAAAAAATGATAGTTGCCAAGTGTTCTCAGACGAAGCGTTTCCTTACATTTTTTAAGAGTTTAAGATTGAAGCTCATTATACAACCCTGTTCACACTTTGAAAATGTGTCATTTAAAAATGCTCTCAGATACTCTCAGAGCGTCCAAAGAAATGAAGATTCAATATGAGTCACCTGTCCACAAGCGAGTCCCATTCCCTTTTCACCCATTCCATGGGGACAACTCAGATTCAGTTCTAGTGCATCTGACCCAGCATCTTCTGCTTCTTTTGCCAGTGTCTTCCAGTCATTTTCATCAAAAGAACACATAATGCTTGCAATGACGATCTAACAAAAGGAAAAAACAATTATCATGAATGAGAAAATTACAAACTCTAGGATCAAGGCTCATATTTTACAAGAAGAGGACTTCTAAGCTTATAAGAAGCAAACATGATGGCCTTTGGGCATCTTTAGGCAGTCACTAGTTGAAAGTGGCAGCACTGAAAACGCCAAAAATAGGCAATAGAAAAAGTGAGAGAAGGAGAAAAAGAGAGAAAAAAGAGAGAGATAACAACAGAAAAGTTTTTTTGGGATTTTTCTCACGCAAGCTGTTGTAATCTGGAGAAAGACGGACCGACAAAGGGGGATATTATTGTTTTTGATGCAATTCTATGCCGTTCCTTGTACCGTCGAATACGGAAAATATTAGATTTTAACAGAACTTTTCGCACTGACTTCAAACATATAATTTAAATTCTTCCACCCCCGGTTTTTTTCATAATTTTTCGGGAGCTTTTTGTGATATTCTCAATTTTAAAACTAATAAAGGAAAGTTTGAAAAACATCGTGGTTTGAAATATAACCTTTATGAGGGTTTCCTTTGAGAGAGATTTTCAACGTCACGTACTGGAATCATATGATTAAGTTTAACCCCAAGAAGTGTACACATAGCTGGAATATATACATAACACTGGTTTGTTTTAATTGAAATTGCTTTGTTTCAGTTTATCTAGTGTCGCTTTTATATTCGAGTTAGACAAATTCATCACCATATATATCGATTTCTCTTTTTGCGTCATTATTAAGACTAATATAGCTGCACTAGGCGTATTTACAAAATCGAATTGCAGGGCCGTCAACTTTTGCGTACCGTTACCCAAATCACCTGGATCACATCAAAGCTATTTTGACACGTCCCCTTCCTCTTGAGAAGCTCTCAATATGATACTTGCCAGAGTTGAAGTGACAAGAAGGCTTGCTGGTACCAAAATTACCAAATTAGTTTACACTTCCGGTATACTACGGGGTATATTACTATGTTGGGAAGTACAGTAATGTAAACATAATTATTGTATTATTCCAAGCTAAGTTTTGGAATAAAGTCTTGGAAGTCTTGGAGACTAGACCAATAGTAAGATTACTATACTTCAATAAGAGCATTCCCCTCAACCGGGGGGCAAGAATGAGGACCATAAAGTGCCAAAACACTAGTCTTTAAGATAGTTCAATTACTTTAAATAAATTTTGTTAATGTTTTAGGTTAACTTTATCAAAGGAAATCTAATCTAATTAAAATAATTTAATAAGATTGAATTAACTAAACAATTAAATAATAAAAGCAAATTAAAAATTTGATTCAATAAGAAAAATTTTATTGTCTTTAATGTTAAATTATCAAGGAAAATCAACTTTTAATTGGACCGTTCTCTCAAGAGGAGTTGTAATAATTTCATACGATGAAACAGATAATTAAAAGGATTTTTGGAATATAATTACTATCGCTGGTGGGACAAACTTCGCAATAGAATGAATAAACAAAAATCCTTACATGCTTTGGGAAGTCAGATTTCAGCTCAGTTACTGATTTTAGCCAATAAGCTTTTGTTTTTTCCGAGATAAGTTCAATATTCAGAAATGCTCCTTGTCCAGGTCCATAGTTGTGACTGGTTGTCGAGCCACGGACGATACGGGGCGAAACGTTTGTCACCAAATCCTAGAAAACACATAATCAGTCAGGTAAATATTTGTTAATATGAATAATGACAACGAAACAACAGCTGCAGCCATGGCCGTATCCAGGATTTATTTTCGGTGAGGGGGGGGGGGGGTACAAAAATAAGTTCAAAAACGCATACAAAATTTGGTTATATTTTTTGTTACGTTTTTACGAGCCGGACAAACATCTCAAGGGGGGGGGGTCAAAACCCCCTAGCCCCCCTCCTGGATACGGCCTTGGCTCCAGTCAAGGGAGAGCAGAGTTCGATGTGTCGGCTTAACACTTTGAGTAACTGGTGTGTTATACTAAGCAACGCAAACACCTTCAGATAAGAATAAAACAAAAAAAGAGAAAATAAGAATTATAACATAAGAGAAAGAGAATAGAAACAAGAGAAAACAAGCACAAAAGCCAAAAAGGAAAAAGGGAGCAGATGCCATCTTAGCACGATTGCAGTTGAATAAAATATTCGAATTGGTTTTTCATTCGTAAGCCCCGTCTCCTAACAAGGAACAATCTTCAAGACAAACTTAACACTTAAATGAAAAGACAGCATTTTGATTAACCTGTGGTAGCATAGTGGATCGATGCTCTGCTTGACAAAATGGGGATCGGGGTTGATTCCCACTGCCACAGGGTTGGGTGACAAGTTTGCTACCTGTCCATATAAAAAGACCCAGTAACTAAAGCAGCGACAATAACCTTTCAGCATCCTATGCGCCATCAAATGCTTTTGAGGAAGTTAATTCTTTCGTTTTACATTTTAATAACTTCAAACCTTAAGTCTGAGATTGTAGGAACGAAATCCAAATCGATTTTTAATTGGTCGCTGTTGGGAGACACGGTAAATCTTTCATGTTGTTGGGTGTTTATATCTGGCTAAAAATTTACCACATTCCAGAGAATGAGAAGTTTACGAGAAGCCTGGCATCATAGAATATTAAAAACCACAGATAAATAGTTATGTAATACAGACATGTTCAACTGGCACATCCTTGAATTTAAAAAGAGGGGGTCAGGCTAGAGGGGGTCAGGTATAAGCTACTCGGAAAACATTTTTAATAATGGTACTGCATATTGGAAGACAGTGTGACAGTGCCTAATAAACAATATCTATTAAACAATCATAGGGCTAAAACGAATAAGTAATCACCAGAAATCGTGATTAACATCGATTACAAAAAACATCGATTACAAAAACCTTTCATAAACATCGATTGTTAAGACTAGACTAAGCTTGATTTTAACAGGCACTATTCATAAAAAGAGATTAGGAAGGAAATGAAGAAAGACGGACCTAAGCATCAAATTGGTCGCTCATCAAAAAGTTGTTCAAATGGACGTTCATCTACCTTTTGTCTATATTTAAAACACCCAAAATTATGTTGACATCGAGGTTCAGACTCCTGATATTCTGCTAGAAACACTAAGAATAGTATAGGCCTGGCGTAAGTTATGCGGTTCCAAAACACTTATTTCTGAATAGTTCAAAATTCTTCTACTTTGACGAAATAGTAAGACATGGCTCTGATGAGAGCCAAAATTTTTATTCGGAGTCCAAATTTTTTGTCACCCGACGAAAAGAATTCATTCCAAAAGCAAATTTCGTGTCGCCCGACGAAAGCAATCATTGTGTGGAGGTAGATGTGCAGTTTGCTTTGTGCTTCGCTCGAAAATACTGCGATTGAGGAAGTGTCATTTTTTTTGGATTGAAATTATTTAGGTAAGACTAAGAAAAACTTGATTTTGCATTGTAGATTAGTCAAAGAAGTTTTAAATATAAGCTCGTAATTTCTCATGCTTTCAGTGTTGCTACTCCTTACAGTAGGTAAAAAAAATGAATCATGACTCCTCATGAATCATGAATCATTACTTCAATGATCATGACTTCAAAATCATGAATCATGACTATCAATGAGTCATGACTCCATCAGTCACCTCATGACTCCTTTCAACAGCCTAATTATGTGTTATATCGGAGTAGCTTATACATAAATAGATCTGTGATTGCAGAGTCTCTTGGGGAAATCCCTAAGAAGGGGATTTCGTCTCCCAAGATTGATTGGATAACCCCCAAGAATAAATCCAAAAGCGTTGCCCAAAAAATTGTCTTTTTCTGAAGTCTTAGCCTGATAAAAACTTGTAGTTGACAAATGTGTTTTTTTACAGTCAAACGGATTTTATTTAAATGATTAAAAGCTTCCTGTTTATACGCTGTCCTTATCTACTAATTAGTAGTAAAATTTACTAATGGCTGTTAGATTCCATAGAGGAGCTTAACAATTTTACTGACATTTGCTGGCTTTCAATAAGACATTCTAGCTGCAGTGGACAGATGCAGCTTTTTTTTTTCGCAGGAGGCGGTATTTTTTCACAATTTTTTTTTTCTGTAAAAATTTATTTACATTTATCTTTGTTAATCTTACACGAGTAGGGCAAAAATTTCGGAGGGGGGGGGCATACCGGGTAGCTCCTCTCCTAGATACGTCCCTGAGCTTGCATGAACTCACCGTCTTCTTTCAGAATTTAATTCAAACGTCAAAATGAAAATTATTTTTGATTAAAAAAAATTGTTAAAAGAAAATTTGAATTTTAGCGGACTTTCTGTACATTTATCCATCTTATAATAAAGAAAATCATATTTGAACCTAAGTTTCACTGAAGTGCATTCATTTTCTTTCTGACACTAGCGAGACACTGGAACTCGTAGAAATTTTCTTAAAGGCTCACTTCAATGCTAATGTTTATATATTCGTCCGTTCTGTAAATATATTCGTCCGTTCTGTAATGTTTATATATTCGTCCGTTATCAGCACCAAAGTAAAATGATTTTTTTTTTCATCAAGTACAGGCAAAATCATATATGCATCTTAGCTATGAACAAGTCAGTAAGGTTATATGTTTAGACTGCTCATTTCGAAGAAATATGCAAATATTTATAAGCTGCAAATTTTTACGCTGAAGATTCTTTTGAAAACTAACCACGGGTTATTAAAAAAAACATACCCTTTACTTTTAAACATCCTTTTATTAAACACAGAACGAAATCTTTTCCTTCCATTGTCCGTATTCTCCTTCCCATACCTATTCCTTCTCTTTTTTTTCTTTGAACTTTGTCTCTGTATTGTCGCTTTTGAGTCTACACAGGGAGCACAACTTCAGCTTTAGTAAAATAGAAAGTAAAAAATCAAGTTTAAAGAATAAATTCAATTTCGCCTAGTCTCAGCTTGGCCGTCCAAAAGTAAAAACGCGTATATACACTTTTCATTATTCCGAGAAAATCGTCTTCAAAGTTTCTTAAGTTGTGTGGCACTTTTGCCACCTATTGCACCACACTAGACCCAGGATTGAAGTGAAAATTTATTAAGATTGGAATTAGATATTATTCTTTACAATTATGCAATTAAAATACATGCCAAAGTTCGCTGACACTGCCAAATGTCAATTTTTCAACCTTTGGCAAATGGGCCAAAATGCTGCGGATACGTGTTTTTGCCAGAAAAATCTTTGCAGGGTGTTTTATTTGGATACTCTTGCATATACCATTCAATTCGTCTAACTGAGCTGAATTCAGTGTTATACCTAACTCGGAAAGTGACTTTTCATGTATATACGCATTTTTACCTCTGGGCAGCCCATAGTTAACTATGATTAAGTTTTGTCGTTAAATTATCTATTATGTATATTATTAGTTGGTCAGTAATAGCTTATTCAGGAGGAGGAGTCTGAAAGTCTCTACAGCAGCGTTGACAATGCAGTACAGTTGTACCGCTTTGGTACAATTTAAAACTCCTGATACAATGCGGTACATTTGGAAATTTCCTGGTGCAATGAAAAGTTTCCGGTACATTTTGGTTTTAATGCTCCTTTGTGACTCCAATATTTGTTCAAGTTTTAGTTTACCGAAAATTTTCTTCTTGCCATGGAAAATCTTTAACCTTCTGTTCAGCTGGTACAAAGCAATCTCTGGGGGCACAGTTTTAGCCCCAAAACTGATACAATGTATTTCGCACCATTGGTAACGCCATGCCATTTCCACAGCCAAAATCCCGTCCATAATAGCCATGGACACGGCAAAAATATAAGTTGAGAGATGGAGATAGGTATGGCAAAATATTTCGTTTATCCTCATATTAAAACTTAAATCAGTCTCCAAAAGTTTTTTTTCCGCAATAGTAGTCATAGGGAGAGGGGTAGAAGATTAGCCCTTATTTTAATTACCACAAAGACAGTAGTAAATTAGGAAACAGATTAGAGTTTGACGGAGTTTGGGGACCGAGAGAAAAGAAGCAAGTTTCATAGCCTTCTCTATCAGAAGTAGGACGAAAAGTATTACAGCTTAATTTCTCAAAATGGACAGCAATGATAAACAGATATTATGAAAAAGAAATAAGATTCTCTGAAATTTCTTGAAATAAAACCTAAAACATTGCAAGATGTATTCATAAATATCAAAACCAAAATAAAATAAAAATCAGTACAAAAGGCAGGATACGAAAAAATTGGTAGAACAACTGTTAACATTCATTAGCATAAACAATTGAACAGCATTCTCCAAGTTATATTACCTTACTTAACCAACCTAAAAAGACAACAAAACAAAAAGGATAAAAAAAAATCAATAACAAGAAGACGTAAAATGTGGAAAAAATGATAAACTTTAAATTACCTTGTCTAGTGAGAAAGTTTTTGTGAGAGCAAACCCCCATCCAGCTTCAAAAGCCCTCCTAATCATGGCAGAAGTAGTGGTAGGTGGAGCAGATGCCAAACCGAATGGATTAATAAATCTTAGGCCACACATTTCCACCGATATGTCAACTAAATCAATGGGAGTATAGAACTGTGGAAGTTTTGGTTCTTGTGGCACACTAATGTTATATATTGACTAAAAGAAAAAA
>JAQQPU010020973.1:0-10789 GCA_029168905.1 Artemia sp. Kazakhstan ARC1039 | reverse complement strand
AGGGGGAGAAGGGGCAGACGCAAAAATAGCAGTGGTGGTTGGGTGATCGGGAACATATTTCAGGACATTTTTTTCATAGGAATAAGTTTATTTCTAAATACTTTTAGGAAAGTGTCTGTCTAGCGGTAGTGTTTTTTTTTATATTAAATGGAATACAAAAATTGTATTTAAGTGTTGATTACAGTCAGTTCGTGAATCTAGTGCGAAATTTCCAAAAGTTCCAATAAATGGATTTAATTAGTTCTTTGAAACTTGATGGTTCACATGTTGACAAAATACTGCAACGTTCCCGGATTCAGTATTCGGGCTTGCTTTCCATAGTAAAGCCATGCTATTCATGCTCGGTTTTTGGTTCTTTTGTCTTAGTGAAACCGGTTGACCCAAAAAAATGTATTGATGGTGACAAAATAAAGAATTAATAAACACATGGTAAATATATAATATGGACTATACATTTGGGAAAGGTTAGGTTAGAATTGAAGGTATAGATGCATGGTTGATCCTCTACATAAGGAAACCTTTTAAGAATATAATTGTTTCTTCATAATATGAAGAATAATCCTAGTTAACATATTTTGAAGGGGAAAAACCTTTATCTTCAATTCTTTCCTTGTTTTTCCAGTTTTTTCTAAGAAATTCATGAATTTCATAGAACATGTATACAAGGTTGTACCTTGGTTTTTCTTTTTCAGTGAGGGGTTTAACTCAAAGATTTTTTTTTTTTTGGGGGGGGGGGTTAAAAAAAATCCAAAAGCACATAAAACCCCCATAAACGTAAAAAATTTGTTTATATCCATTTTTGCTACGTTTTTACAAGTCAGAAAAACATTTTGGGGGGTATCAAAACCCTCCCCCCTGGTTATGGCCTTGCATAATTCATATATTGACAAAGTACATACCCCACCCCCTTAATGTGTAAATATATACCCAGAATTGCATTCTGGATCTAAATACAACCTTTATTTGCATCATAGATAAACTTTATTCCCACCCCAAAATGTATCCAAATCAGGTTATATATATGCATGTCATTGGGGTGGGGGTAAAGTTGATTTGTGATGCAAATGAAGGATATATTTCAATTCATGATGCAATTCTGAATATATTTGCACATTAGGGGGGTTGGGGTATATACTTTGTTAATATATAGGTTATAAGGAATTCATGAATTTATTAGGAAAACTGGAATAGGATTATTTGGCATATTCTGAAGTATGAATTGTTTTCTTAATATTTTTCCTTGTGTAAAGGACCAACCCTGCATCTATACTGAATTGAATTAGCAACAATATGGATTGTGCCATTATATTTGAAAAGAGCATAAAAAGGGCATCAAGTTGTATGTTCATTGGTTAGATATGTAGACTGTTCCATATTTACCAATGTATGTTAAAAACTGCAAATTTGGGCAATCACATTAGTAGCCTATAACAAATGCTGAGGTTGTAATTGCATTCAAACCCTTCCTAAAGGTTTAATTGGGATAATGAGCCAACAGTTAATAAAAAACAAAGGCAAGCTTTTAAATCTTATCTATGTCGAAAAGGGAGTATATGGTACAGTACCTGTCTGTCCAATTTCAACAGCTATTTCATTCCATCTGTCACTTTTAAATTTTGCATTTTATAACTATTATTGCTTGTATCATAGAGACAAGGATAGTTTTGGACAAAAGCAATCAAGTCCATATATGCTTCTATTTTAACATAAGCTCTTTGCTTGCTTTGATCAGTCATTTTTATATTTTTTTCAATCTTCTCATTCAACTTGAAGGAACACTAGGTTTTTCCTGTCGTAAATTCAGAAATCCCATCACCCTCAATGGGTCGAGTTGAAAAAAATTCTACTCAAAAATACTATCGCCCTATGAGGAAAATCTCATGAGAATCCTACACCCTCAAAGGATTTCGACAAAATCCTACGTGTCTGATTGAACCTTAAGGGAAAAGGGGAGATAATTCACAGGTAAAACACATTTGAAAAAATACTTTAAGTGTTTATTAATTACTTGTAATAAACTGAAGGAAGGAATAATGTCTTTGTCTCACAATAGAGTCAATAATCCATTCTGTTATTTTCACTATAACACATGCATTTGTTTACAAATCATCACTGATTTGCCATTAATTTTGCTCTTCTTTGGCTTTATTTTCAGCTCTTCAATTTTCTTTGAAAATCTTGTTTTTTGTATTTTCCTTAAAAACTGTTTGCTACTGAGTTCTGGCTGGTTCTATTGTAACTGAACCACCGTGTAACTGAACCCCAAGCAACTGAACCCCTGTAACTGAACCATCATGCAACTGAACCACCATGCAACTGAACCATCGTGCAATTGAACCACCGTGCAACTGAACCCTCGTGCTACTGAACCCTCATGCAATTGAACCCTCGTGCAACTCAACCCCCGTGCAACTCAACCCCATTTAACTAAACCCCCGTGCAAGTGAACCACCTTACAACTGAACCACCGTGCAACTGAACCCTCGTGCAACTCAACCACCGTACTTACATTGAGTAAAACACAAGTTAGAATCTTTACATGTTCAACATTGTTGGAATTGTTTGCTTTTTTAAGTCTTTATATAAATTACTGTCAAGATGATTTATAAAAATGCTCTGTTTTGTTGTCACAAAAACAAAGAAAATCGGACATCTTAAACTCTTAAATCCAGGTTTATTTCTGTTTTTTATGTCTGTTAATGGGGGTTCCCTTCACCCTGTCACTTTTTACGGGTCTAAGCGTTTACCCCTTCCCCCGAGGAAAATTTCCCCTCCTCCACCCATGGAAACCCCATCACCTGGAAAATACCCCACTCGCGGAAATTATGGTTTTCAAATTTAAAAATCTTCTTTGAGTCGTGTTATTTTTTAGTTTAATTGAGAAGTTCTAAGGGAAGTGGAAAAGAGGAATGTATGTTTAAATCTTGCCCGCCCCCCCCCGTCCGTGCAAACACTTTCTTCTCATGAAAGATCCTCCATAAAACCCCCACACAAAAAAGTTCCGTGTGTTTCCCAATGACAAATACTATCTGTAAGCAATAGACAAAGGAAAGAAACTTAAAAAGGAACTGAAACTTCTGCAACGGGTTTATCTGATTGTTTTGTAGCTAGAAAGAGAGGGGGATACCTCAAAGCGTGCATTTTGATGCCAAAACATCTCAGCTCTCATCGAGCCTCCAAATAAATACAGAATTAGCTCTAAGGGAGAAACGACAGGAGGATGGAGGTAGAAATTATTTGATAATCCCCAGGCATTTTTAGTTTTTTTTTTATAAGCCGAAAGTGATTGTAGACTAACCAACTGCAAGATGTATTTTTTTTTTTGGGGGGGGGGGATATTTTCCACGGGTAGGTATTTTCTGGGAGGGGGGTATTTTCCGTGAGGTGTTATTTTCTGCGGGGTATTTTCCTTAAGGGATTTTTTTTGCGGGGGGGGGGGGGTAAATGGTGGCTCTCACCGTCTACATACTGTAAATTTTTTTTACCACTTTGCTTATTTTGTTGTTTCATTTTGTGGTATTTTCTACGCTCGTAGTTGTTTATCGTTTGGTTTGAAGAAGGTTAATTACCTGCTTCGGTGGAGCCGACACAAAAGCTACTTCCTCTTTGTGTTTAGAAACTTTTGGTTTGATTTTTTTTCTTACGTAGATGAATCAGGTCTTTCCTGAACGATGAGTAATAAAAATCTATGCTGAAAATATCCGAACTTTGAGAAATTAGATAACCAAAAATCACTTTTTGTTGCGCTTCCTTTAAATTAATTAAAAAGATTCTTTTGAAAAACAATTTTTCAAATAAGAATAAAGAACCATATTAAACGAAAGACTAGCATAAACAAATTCCTAATATAGTTCAAACCCAAAATGATAAGAAATTACGATACTGTTTCGCTTAAAGGTACACAACAGCTATAGACAGTCGAATGAATGCCGTGATGGAGACCCGTAAGCGGGTAATTGTTATCTAAATTAATTAAAAAAAAACTTTCCGAAAAATAAGTTTTTCAAAGAAAAGTAAAGGTTATTTTAAACTTAAGTTCAGCAGATACAAATACCTTTTAAAATTCAAACTCAAAACGACCAGAAATTACTATTATAGAATAAATGAAACCCAAAACGAACAGAAATTAAACGAACAATCATAGCAAAAACATACAACAAGTAATAATATAAATGAATAAATAGATCTTAAAGCAAGTAATGTTTAGATTGAATATGAAAATCAAGCTTGAAATGAAAAAAAATATTTTCCTATTGAAGTATAAATGAAATTTAAAACGAACAGAAATTAAATAAACAAGCAATGCAAACAAACATACAATAGATATTAATGTAAATTAATAAATAAATCTAAAAACGAGTGAAACTTAAATTGAATATACAAATCAAGCTTGAAACGAACAAAAATCACTGTAGACAAGAGTTTGGGTATCACCTCCTTCTCTCACTGTAATAGTCTAAAACCTACTGCGTCATTGACGCTTTACTGAGAACCAATTTTATGACAAACATTTTCTTTTGTACTTAATTTTTAAAATAAACATTGAAATTATAGTAACCTTTTGAACTGCTGAGCTTTCAGCAATTAATTTCATTATACATCAAATATTCAGTTTAATTTATTAGTTCTTTTTAAAGTTGTTCAAGACGAATATAGTTTCACTACAAACAAGTGTTTGGATACTGCCTCCTTTCTTAACTGTAAATAAAAGCCAAAGGCCTACTGCGTCATTGACGCTTAACTGAAAACGATTTATATTACAAATATTTTCTTTTCCAGTTCTTACAGCATTGAAAATAAAAATAAAATTACAGTGAAATAAATTCTTGAACTGATGGATCTTTCAACAATTAATATCATTATACATCAAATATTCAATTTGAGGTTATTTATACTTTCCAAGAGTGTTCAAGACGCATATAGTTTTCAGTTAAGCGCCAATGACACCCCATCACCTGAAAAATACCCCACTCGCGGAAATTATGGTTTTCAAATTTAAAAATCTTCTTTGAGTCGTGTTATTTTTTAGTTTAATTGAGAAGTTCTAAGGGAAGTTGAAAAGAGGAATGTATGTGTAAATCTTGCCCCCCCCCCGTCCGTGCAAACACTTTCTTCTCATGAAAGATCCTCCAGAAAACCGCCATACAAAAAAGTTCCGTATGTTTCCCAATGACAAATACTATCTGTAAGCAATAGACAAAGGAAAAAACTTAAAAAGGAACTGAAACTTCTGCAACGGGATTATCTGATTGTTTTGTAGCTAGAAAAAGAGGGGGACACCTCAAAGGGTGCATTTTGATGCCAAAACATCTCAGCTCTCATTGAGCCTTCAAATAAATACAGAATTAGTTCTAAGGGAGAGACGACAGGAGGATGGAGGTAGAAATTGTTTGATAATCCCCAGGCATTTTAGTTTTTTTTTTTTTATAAGCCGAAAGTGATTGTAGACTAACCAACTGCAAGATATATTTTTTTTGGGGGGGAGGGAGGAGATTTTCCACGGGTAGGTATTTTCTGGGAGGGGGGTATTTTCCGTGAGGTGTTATTTTCTTCGGGGTATTTTCCTTAAGGGATGTTTCTTGCGGGGGGGGGGGAGGGAACGGTGGCTCTCACCGTCTACATACTGTAATTTTTTTTTACCACTTTGCTTATTTTGTTGTTTCATTTTGTGGTATTTTCTACGCTCGTAGTTGTTTATCGTTTGGTTTGAAGAAGCTTAATTACCTGCTTCGGTGGAGCCAACGCAAAATCCACTTTCTCTTTGCAAAAAATTAAAGAAAAATACTCCGAATATTTTGGCCCCACATCCAGGAGCCTTTCTCAACGGAAAAAAATGAAACAAAAACAGTTCTTTTTTAAAAACCTTAACTTACATCAACATAAAAACATACTAAACAAACAAAAGAAAAAATATAAATAAATAGGAAAACAAAACTCAGATATTAAATAAACACTTCCATTCACTGGCGTATAAACAAAATCGAATGTTTATATTGATTGGAACACGCCTTTTCACAGTATATAAATGGAAATTTATCACAAAATGAGAATATATTTATGCTTAAACTAAAACAATAAAAGTCAGCTAACCCCTAGCCCATAACCCCTAGTTAGATCTCACAGTTTCATCACCCAATGTTTGAATTATAAATTGAACAGATTTGTTTGCTTGCAAGCTTAGCTGCAGTTCGTTTACCTTTCCCAGCATTTAACCCAGTTTGACCTTTGTCCGCAAGGTCATCTTTCGTATCAGAACTATTATTAAAATCAGTACTGGTTGAAAATCTTACCCGCTTTTTAATTAAACTATTATAAATCGAATTGATCCTTAAATCCTCTTCATCTCTATTGATTCTAATACCCCCATATATTATCTTTTTTATGTCTATAACTTCCCTGAAGCTTTGTAAAAGTCCTACAGACCTATCTACTATTTTTTGTTTGATCAAATAAAATACTGTGATGAGGAAAATTATAAAGATGTTCTGCAACAGCTGACTCAAACGTTTCTGGTGTTTTGTTTTGTTTTAGAGAGCAATCTATGGCATTCTTGAGTTGCTGTAGCCTATTTTCTAAAATCTGTTGTGTTCTTCCCACATAAAATTTACCACAAGAGCATGGAATTTTGTATACTCCCTTTTGCAAATTTCTCGGTACCTTGTCTTTCCCTTTATTTAACAAAGAGCTTATAGTTTGTACGGATTTAAATGCTGTATTTATATTATGTTTTTTTAATTCTCTTCTTAATTTTTATGACAATATTGGGATAAAAGGCAAAGTTATGTAATTTGTTTCTTGATTTGACCCATCTTCTTCTAATATTTTTGGCTCCCTCAACTTTTTTTCATTTTTTCAATTATTTGAGAAATCATATTTTCCGGATAGTCATTACCTACTAGAATATACTTAATAAAAATTAGTTCATTGCTTATGTATTCTGGTGATGCTAATTTTGAAAACTTTAATATCTTTGTTCTTAACGTTTTCCTGATAACTACCAAAATTTGTTAAAATATTCACTACCCCTAGTCTTAACTCATCTACATTATTTATATCTTTTGGAAACTTATGAATCCCTGTTTCAATCTTTGAAATAATTTCCGCTATTGGTACATTTTTAGGATTTAGTCCAAATTTTATACCTCTTTCAAGGATTTTGTTTTGTTCTTTGGTTAACTCCTTTTTGCTTAAATTAATCACCCCAGGGCCTGGGAAATAATTAGGCTTGTACATTGATAGTTTTGTTTTTCTTGTTCCCTTTTTAACTGCAAAAATGTTTGGTTTAGTCTTTCCCTAAATAATCTTAGAACATGTTCAAAAGAATTTTGAAGATTGATATAATTTGTTGGAAATCATTTGTATTAAGAAAATCACCCAGGCTATGTTTTAAAAAATCTATTTCTTTTCAAACTTGTGATCTCTGGAAACGTTTATCTTTCAGCACATGGTTTAAGTTTAGTAAATTTACCTTTCTCGTGTGCTTTTCTTCATTATATGTATTTAAATGATAATTAAAACAGAACGATTTTGGAATTATTTTATTTACTTTACACTTTTCTAAAAACTTTTGTAGTTTAATTATATTGGCATGTTTTTTTTGCTAGATTCAAAAATAATAAAATTGAATTGGTCTTTTGCCACCCGTAGGCAAGACGTAAATAATTTCTTAGACCACACTGCTTTTCCATTTACAAAAAATTAAACAAGAAAAACGGGTTTTAATTTATATAAAGCAGTGAATACAAACACTTAATTCAACAAAAATACTCTGAATATTCCGAATAATCTGAATATTCTGAATACTCTGAAGAACGCAAGAACTTTCCTACTTAACATTAATATTTTCTTTTCTACTTAACATTGAAAATAAACATTGAAATTATAGTAACCTTTTGAACTGCTGAGCTTTCAGCAATTAATATCATTATACATCAAATATTCAGTTTAATTTATTAGCTCTTTTTAAAGTTGTTCAAGACAAATATAGTTTCACTACAAACAAGTGTTTGGATACTGCCTCGTTTCTTAACTGTAAATAAAAGCCAAAAGCCTACTGCGTCATTGACGCTTAACTGAAAACGATTTATATTACAAATATTTTCTTTTCCAGTTCTTACAGCATTGAAAATAAAAATAAAATTACAGTGAAATAAATTCTTGAACTGATGGATCTTTCAACAATTAATATCATTATACATCAAATATTCAATTTGAGGTTGTTTATACTTTCCAAGAGTGTTCAAGACGTATATAGTTTTCAGTTAAGCGCCAATGACGCAGTAGGTTTCAGACTTTTACAGTGAGAGAAAGAGGTCATACCCAAACTCTTGTTTGTAGTGATTTTTGTTCGTTTCAAGCTTGGTTTGCATACTCAATTTAAGTTTCACTCGTTTTAAGATTTATTTAATAATTTAAATTAATATTTATTGTATGTTTGTTTGCATTGATTGTTTATTTAATTTCTGTTCATTTTAAGTTTCATTTATACTTCAATAGGAAAATATTTTTTTTCGTTTTAAACTTAATTTTCATATTCAATCTAAACATTACTCACTTTAAGATCTATTTATTCATTTACATTATTACTTGTTGTATGTTTTTGCTATGATTGTTTATTTAATTTTTGTTCGTTTTGGGTTTCATTTATTCTTTAATAGTAATTTCTGGTCGTTTTGACTTTGAATTTCAAAAGGTATTTGTATCTTCTGAGCTTAAGTTTAAAATGACCTTTACTTTTCTTTGAAAAACTTATTTTTCGGAATTTTTTTATAATCAATTTTTGTTCTTTTTTGATTGCAAAAAGTTTCAAGTTGTTAAAAATTCATTATTTCTAAATCAAACTTTAAAAAAAACAAATGTTCATCAAAGTATCAAAACTGGTGTCAAAGTAACAATATCAAAGTGAAAAAATGGGTTTGTTATTATCGGAGTTTTATTATCTGATGTTTGAACTATTTTTAACAAAATGGCTATCTCAAAATTTTTATCGGATGGGTTTGGGGGGAAAAGGCGTGAGGGCGAGGGGGGGGGGGCTAATTAACCTTTGGTCTCTTTTGACTCTTAAAAGTGAACTAGAACTTTCTATTTTCAATCAAATGAGCCCTCTCTGAAGTTTATACGAGTATCACTTCTATAAGAACCATATATGGATATATATGGAGTATAACTTGCAGCGCCTGTCCCTGGGCCCTGGGGGGGGGGGTGGTTTCGACCCCGGAGTTTTAATATCTGATGGTTGAACTATTTTTAACAAAATGGTCACCTCAAATTTTTATCGGATGGGTTTATCCATCCGATAAACCCAATGGTGTGGAGGACGGGAGGGTCTAGTTGCCCTCCGACCTTATTTCACTCTGAGAAAATGAACTACAACTTTTAATTTCCATTCAAATGAACCATCTCGGAAGTTTATACGAGCATCCCTTTCATAAGAACCACATACGGCCCCAGGACATAGCTTACAATGCCTACCCCAGGGTCCTGGGGGGACGTGTTGACACCGGAGTTTTCGCTATCTGACCTTTGAACTATTTTGAAAAAAACGGCTCTCTCAAATTTCCTATCGGATGGGTTTGAGGAAAATAGGGTGTGGAGAGGGGGGTTAATTGTCCTCCAATCTCTTTTGACTCTTGAAAAGTGAACAAGAGCTTTCAATTTCCAATTAAATGAGCCCTCTCCAAAGTTTATACGAGCATCCCGTCCATAAGAACTATTTATGCCCCTAGAGCATTACTCATGACGCCTGCCTTTGCATTTGTAATAATTGCAAAGTTTTGTTTTTTGGGCCTTTCTAATGAATTATATAACCGATTGCGTTCAAAAAGGTTTTTTAAGGTTTTTGAATTGCTGTAATCCCTCGTTAAAATACATACAAATATTTTTGCAATTACCAATTTTTTGCTCTTTGCGCAATTTAATGTCTTTTCATGCTGCAGTCTTTTCAAAAATATTTGAATATTGAAGCTTGACCGATTTCTAACAATGATATGTACTAAACTTGAAACTCTTGTTTTCTTTTTTAAGGTTTTTGAGTTTTTGTAATCCCTTGTCGAAATATCGAATCATCATTTGTAATAATTCAAATTTTCGTTTTTTGGGGCTTCCTACTGACGTTATATAACTGGTTGCGTTAAAAAATTTAAGCCTAATCACATAGCAAGTGGATTTATCAAACAAAACAAAAAAATGATTAAAAATATTTTAATCAAAGTGCCTTAAATATTTTTGTAGTTTACATAATAACTTTAGCGATTCTGAACTGAACTTAAAATTTTGTTCTACTTTTTCTCATGTCTTAAAAAGACATTGCTTATACTTATAAGAAAAGAAATTCGGTAATAGTGTTTTTCTAACAATGATTTCTATTAAGTTTCCAACTTTTGGTTTTCTTTTTTAAGGTTTTTGAATTGCTGTTTAATGTCTTTTCGAACTGATGTCCATACAAAGATATTTGATTATTACCGCAATTCCGATTTCTAACAACGATTTCTACTAAGCTTCAAACTTTTTGTTTTCTGTTTTAAGATTTTTAAATCGTTGTAATCCCTTGTCAAAATATATGCAAATATTTTTGCAATTACCAGTTTTTTGCTCTTTAAGCAATTTAATATAAACTTCTACTATACATAAAATTCTCCAATTTTTCCATATTATATTTATATACATCAGTATTGCAAAGACGTTGTCACACTTGTAACATTTCTGTGGAAAAATTAAAGATTGGAATAAACAATAAAAATTTGGCATCTAAAGTAGCACTTATTGATTTTTTCGGAGTCCCTCTCTCCAA
>JAQQPU010020972.1:0-15061 GCA_029168905.1 Artemia sp. Kazakhstan ARC1039 | reverse complement strand
TAAACTCTTAACTAAAACTAAACTAAACTAGAACTCTAACTAAAACTCTAACCTAGGACTCCAAGATAAAACTCTAAACTCTTAACTAAAACTAAATTAAACTAGAACTCTAACTAAAACTCTAAGCTAAAAACTCTAAACTCTAAACTAAACCAAACTAGAACTCTAACAAAAACTCTAAGCTATGACTCTAAGCTAAAACTCTAAACTCTTAACTAAAACTAAACTGAACTTCAACTCTAACTAAAACTCTAAGCGAAGACTCAAAGGTAAAACTCCAAACTCTTAACTATAGCTAAAGTAAACTTCAACTCTAACTAAACTCTAAGCTAAGACTCTAGGCTAAAACTATTAACTCTTAACTATAACTAAGCTAAACTTCAACTCGAACTAAAACTCTAAGCTAAGCCTCGAAGCTAAAACTCTAAACTCTTAATTATAACTAAACTAAACTTCAACTCTAACTAAAATTCTAAGCTATGATTCTAAGCTAAAACTCTAAACGCTTAACTAAAAATAAACTAAACTAGAACTCTAACAAAAACTCTAAGCTAAGACTCTAGGATAAAACTCTAAACTCTTAACTAAAAATAAACTAAACTAGAACTCTAACTAAAACTCTAAGCTAAGACTCTAGGATAAAACTCTAAACTCTTAACTATAACTATACTAAACTTCAACTCTAACTCTAAGCTAAGACTCTAAGCTAAAACTATAAAGTAAAACTAAACTTCAACTCTAACTAAAACTCTAAGCTAAGACTCTAAGGTAAAACTCTAAACTCTTAACTAAAACTAAACTAAACTAGAACTCTAACAAAAACTCTAAGCTAAGACTCTAAGCTAAAACTCTAAATTTTTAACTATAACTAAACTAAACTTCAACTCTAACTAAAACTCTAAGCTAAGACTCTAAGGTAAAACTCTAGACTCTTAACTAAAACTAAACTAAACTAGAACTCTAACAAAAACTCTAAGCTATGACTCTAAGCTAAAACTTTAAACTCTTAACTATTACTAAACTAGACTTCAACTCTAACTAAAACTCTAAGCTATTACTCTAAGCTAAAACTCTAAATTCTTAACTATAAATCAACTAAACTTCAACTCTAACTAAAACTCTAAGCTAAGACTCTAAGGTAAAACTCTAGACTCTTAACTAAAACTAAACTAAACTAGAACTCTAACAAACACTCTAAGCTTAGACTCTAAGCTAAAACTTTAAACTCTTATTTATTACTAAACTAGACTTCAACTCTAACTAAAACTCTAAGCTAAGACTCTAAGCTAAAACTCTTAACTAAAACTAAACTAAACTAGAATTTCAACAACAACTCTAAGCTAAGACTCTAAAATAAAACTCTAAACTCTTAACTAAAACTAAACTAAACTAGATCTCTAACAAAAACTCTAAGCTAAGACTCTAAGCTAAAACTCTAAACTTTTAACTAAAACTTTAAGTAAACTTCAACTCTAACTAAAACTCTAAGCTAAGACTCTAAGGTAAAATTCCAAACTCTTAAATATAACTAAACTAGAATTCTAACACAGACAGTGTCTGTTCTGTCTCTGTAGGGTAAACTTCGAAAGGTTAGATTTTCGTGTTTTTTTTTCTTTTTTGTTTAGCACTGAGGACGACTTGGCGGAGTTCCTTGTCGAAATATTTGCTTATATTTTGTCATCTTCATGATTCGCCACTGGCTGAAAAAATCCTCGTTTTTTCACCCTTTTCTTATTTTATTTTTCATTTTGTTACTTTCTCTCCTCTCTGAGTTTCAAGTGAGAAAAATCCTTTTTTTTCATTCTCAGTGACAAAAACCATAAAAACATGCATAAATTATGTCCTGTTCAGACCTCCTGATAGGTTCCTACTCACAGCTCCCTTTACTTGTTGCCTCGGTGATTGCTATGATTCTGACCTGAAATTAAAAAAAAATAAATCATTTGCAGGAATACTATTGTATTTATTTGAGTTAATCCTTACAAAAAAAAGTCATGTGTACGAAAAGATTGGAGCCCCTCTTTTACATACTTGTTAAATTGTTTAATACCTACAACTTAACACATATACAGACAAAATTAAAAACAAGAAAGGAAAAAAAAATAAAAATAAAGCTTTGAAATAAAGCAATGACAACTTGATATACTTCTTCGCCTTCATGCTTCTGACGACAGAAAGGGACCAACTTTTTTTCTTGCATTACCTAAGTGAAGAGCTATGTGTCCCCCATTTATTGTTTCAGTTTTTCTTCTTTTTTCCCCGGGAACTCCACATGGAGGGAGTTGGCATAGACACTTTGGGGGCTCATTCAGATGAAGTTGAACGCACTAGTGAGCACTTGAAAGGTCCTAAGTAATAGGAAGTCAACTAGCCTTATCCCTTGGCCCTTTTTTTACCCCCTCCCCACCCAATGATATTATATCAGAATTTTGGAAGAGCCATTTTACGTAAAATTCTTAGAAGGGCCAATAAATATGGCTCCAGGGATGACTTGGGCCCATCAGCTTTTGGGGAAAGTGTCGTGAATTACAAAAATTGCTAATTTTTGTCTGACTGGTTTTATCGTAGGCAGCGCAATCGCGCTGCATAAGTAAGGAACGATGTTGGAACATTGTATTATTATTTTTGTTTCCATACCAGGGCACTTCGTATCGAAGGAGCTGTCATAGAAACGTCAAAAAGGGCTCATTCGATTGGAAATTGGAGTGGCTTGTGCCCTTTTTAATTGTCGAAAGTCATTGGAAGGCAATTAAAAACCCTTCCACGCCCACCATTTCCCCCAATTCCAGATATAAAATATGCTTTTGGGGAGGACACTCTGCCAAAACTCTCAGGGCATGGGTTTTAAGTTATGCCCTGGGGGCATATAAGATTGATGTTGGCACAATGTATTATTTATTTCTTTTTCTTTAGACCAGGGCACTTCGTATCGAAGAAGTTGTCGTAGAAACTTTAAAAAGTGCTCATTCAATTGGAAATTGGAGTGGTTTGTGCCCTTTTTAATAGTTGAAAGTGATTGGAAGATGACTAACACCCCTTTCACGCCCACCATTTCCCGAAACACATCCAATCAAAATTTTGAGATAGACATTTTGTTCAGCGTATTTGATCTCCACATAGAAATTATGTTTTGAGGAGGACAATCCCTTACAACCCTCAGGGCAAGGGTTGTAAGTTATGCTCGCGGGCATATAAGGTTTTAATAGAAAGCGTTGTCATAGAAACTGCAAAAAAGATTTATTCGATTGTAAATTCAAAAGGCTAGTGCCCTGTTTAATAGTCGAAAGTTATTGGAGGGCAACTAACCCCCCTCTCTCGCCTACCTTTTCCACAAACACATGTTATAGTATATTTTTTGCCTTGTATTGTTTATTTGATTAACCTTTCTTTGAAGAAAGGTGAATTTCCTACTCGTCTGAAAGAGGCTAAAGCTATTCCGCTTCACAAGGGGGGTTCAAAAACTGATCCGTCTAATTGGAGACCGATTTCAATATTGCCCCTATTTGCTAAGCTCTATGAAAAAGTGATGCATCGACGACTTTATAACCATCTGACTACTTACGGTTTTCTTAGTGATACCTAGTTTGGATTCAGGAAAAACCACTCTGCAATACATGCAGTCCAGCACCTAACAGATTTCATCAATGGTGCTCTCTAAAAAAGTGTACTGGTTCTTTCAGTATTTATAGACTTTAGAAAGGCTTTTGACACGGTGGTTCATAAAATTTTGTTAAATAGGCTAAGCCTTTTAGGGATCCAAGGGGTTATTCTGTAATGGTTTGAATCTTATCTTAACCAGCGTATTATTCGAGTCTCTATTAAAAATTCTATTTCAAAAATTTTTACCGTTAATTCTGGTGTGCCTAAGGGTTCAGTGCTTGGCCCACTTCTTTATCTAATTTACGTTGATACCATGCGTTTTTATATATCAGATGCACTTATAACGTCTTTTGCTGATGACACGGTGTTTACGATCACAGCTACTTGTCTGAACCAGTTAATTGAGAAGACAAATAAGGCCCTCGCTGAATTGATAAATTTTACAAATTCTAGTTATTTGGTAATGAATATTTCAAAAACAAATTTCGTGACATTTTGTAGAAATGGAGTTTCATGTGTTTTAGATAATAAAACTGTTTTTAACGATGTATTTTTAAAGCATGTAAATAGTGTTAAATATTTGGGCTTTAGTCTTGATTTAATTTAAGTTGGAAATCACATTGTGATCTTGTGGCAGATAAGATTTCAAGAGGGTTGGGTGTGATAAGAAGACTGAAAAATCAACTACCGTCAAATGTTTTACTTTTACTTTATCATTCTATTGTTAGCCCTTATTTATCGTATGGTTGCATGCTATGGACTAGTAGTTTTATTTCAAGTTTTAGAAAGGTCCAAATTTTACAGAATAAAATAGTTCGTATCTTAGGTAATTATATTCAGTTTGAAAATAGCACGTTGAATTGCTTTACAAGTTTGAAAATTTTAAATATTTATCAGTTACGGGATTACCAGTTAGCAGTTTTTATTTATCAATGTTTGAATAAGTGTTCACCGGAGGTAGTTTGGGAAAATTTTAAAGCTAACTCATCTTATCACTGTTATGAGACTAGAAATGCGAATGACCTTGCATCGGAGCTCCGGAAAACTCAACCTGCTGCGTTTCTGCCTCGTTTTGCGGGACCGGGGGTGTGGAATTCACTCCCGGATGCTATTAGACAAGTTGATAATGTAAGCCAGCTCAAGAGTAGATTGAAGCGTTACCTTTTGGGTTATAATCTGAATGATTAGAATTTTGAATTTGATTAATGTTTGGTATGAAAATTGTTTGAACAGATAATGGTTTGCATTTTCGTGAAATTACCCAGCCAAAGCGCACGGAGTCGGCTCTATAGCCTAGCTGATGCTTATTGATTTTGTCATAGTTGATTTAGTTAGATATATCTTTTTTTTTTTTTTTTTTTTTTTTTTTTTTTTTTTTTTTTTTTTTTTTGAGTGGATGTTTTAAGGATGATGTGTGATATTTCTCAATTGCGATTTCTAGAGTGTAATCCTTTTAGAGTAGGAGATGTTCTTTATGTTGATTTAGTTCAAGTGCTGATTTTCCCCCGTAAAGAGATAGTTTTTATGTGGATGTAGAGCTATATAATAATGGATTTGCAGCCATCGTAAACAAACCTTCGGGTTTTTGTAGATGACCGCTGTAAATTTGTTTGTATTTTTTTTTATGCTAAATAAATTAATTTGAATTGTAATCGAAATTTTGAGATAGTCATTTGATTCAACGTAATTTTAAGTTCTGGAAATTAGGTCTTTGAGGATGACAACCCCCCCCCCACCCCACAACCCTCAGGGGAAGGGTCTTAAGTTATAACCTGGGGACATATAAGGTTTTTATGCAACGCGTTGTCGTAGAAACTTCAAAAAGGGCTCGTTCGATTGGAAATTTAAATAGCTAGTGCCCTTTTTAATAAAAGAAAGTGATTGAAAGGCAAGTAACACCCCTTCCACGCCCACCATTTCCCCAAACATATCCAATCAAAATTTTGATATAGCCATTTTGTTCCACGCAGTTTAAAGTTAAGGAATTTATACCTTTGAGCAGGACACTCCCCCCACAGTCTTCAGGGCAAGGGTTATAAGTTATGCCCTAGGGGCATATAAGGTTTTTATTGAAATATTTGTCGTAGTAACTTGAAAAAGGGCTCATTCGATTGGAAATTCAAAGGGATAGTTCCCGTTTAAACAGTCGTAAGTGATTTGAGGGCAACAAACCCCTCTTTCACGCCCACTTTTTCCCAAAATACATCCAATCAAAATTTTTAAATAGCCATTTAATTAAACGTGGTTGAAAGTTTTGTAAATTAGTTCTTTGAGGATGACAACCCCCCCCCCCCCCCTAAGCCCTCACGGCATGGGTTGTAAGTTATGCCCCGTGGTCATATAAGGTTCTTATAGAAAGCGATGCTATAGAAACTTAAAAAAGGACTCATTCAAATGGAAACTGAAAGGGCTAGTGCTCTTTCTAATAGTCGAAAGTGATTGAAGGGCAACTTTCGCCCTATCACGCCAACCTTTCCCCCAAACACATCCAATCAAAATTTTGAGATAGCCATTGTGTTCAACGTAGTTAAAAGTTCTGGAAACTAGGTCTTGTTCTGGAAACTGGAAACGAGGATGACAACCCAACCACAGCCCTCAGGGCAAGGATTATAAATTATGCCCTGGGGGCAAATGAGGTTTTCATAGTAAGCGTTGTCTTAGAAACTTCAAAAAGGGCTCATTCGATTGGAAATTGAAATGGATAGTGCCCTTTTTAATAGTCGAAAGTGATTGGAGGGCAACTAACCCCCCTCTCACGCAAACCATTTATCCAAACACACCCAATCAACATTTTGAGATAGCCATTTTGTTCAACGTAGTTGAAAGTTCTGGAAATTAGGTCTTGGCACCAAACCCCCCTCTCATGCCTACCATTTCCTCAAACACATACAATCAAAATTTTTAGATAACCATTTTTTTCAACGTAGTTGAAAGTTCTGGAAATTAGGTCTTTGTGGATGACCCCCACCTCCACAGCCCTCAGGGCAAGGGTTGTAAGTTAAGCCCTAGGGGCATATGAGATTTTATAGAAAGAGTTGTCGTAGAAACTTCAAAAAGGGTTCATTCGTTTTTAAACTGAAAGTTGTAGAGCCCTTTTCAATAGTCGAAAGTTATTGGAAGGCTTGGTATTTTTATAGTAAAGATCGATGTGGGTATAATGGATTATTTTTTGTTGTTGTTGTTGTTTAGACCAGGGCACTTCGTATCGAAGGAGTTTTCGTAGGAACTTCGAAAAGGGCTCGTTCTATTGAAAATAGAAAGGGCTGATGGCCTTTCCAGTCAAATGTGATTGGAGGGCAACTAATCCCCTTCCCATGCCCACCCTCCCATTTGCCCATTATGTTTAAATCTAAATGTTGCCTTAAGATTAATTCAAAATGCACTGTATTAATGCTAATTCCCAGTAAGGCATCTCAGCAGCAGCTTTGCCAACGCTTTGGGATAAATTGTACCAGTTTTCCCAGCAAAGTTGTACAACAAGAGATTAATTCGTACCATCTGAACAGTAGGTTAAAATTCTGCCGCTCGCGTTGCAAAAGTAGCAACATCATAGCTTGAAATGTGAGGAATACTTCAATAGACTTTCTCAGCTTAACAAAATAGTAGTCCCAAACCGTAAAAAGCATTTTAGAAGAAGGTTTCAGTAAAATTTTCTGAAAGTGTTCTCGAAGCTGATTGTTGGGATTAATCCTTTCTTTCGAAATTTTGAGCATTTAGGCAAATAATGGATAAAATAAGAAATAAACTAGTGTACACAACTTATAACCCACCTATAGGATGAGTAACGGGGGCCAGAAGCTACAAAAAAAACATATAAGCAATCAAGTCATGAAAGTGGCTAACACCACATATTCCCATGTTTCCAAGGACTAGGCTACCCACCAGCGAGTGCCGCGTTGACCATATAATTCACTGGTCATTCGATATAAGCTCTTGGTCGATTCTACTTATTAGAACTTAATTAATTTAACAGAAAAATTTCGACTATATTGCACAAGAAATCAGGTTAAACCGTACAAAGGTAATCAAACTGTAACATTAAAACAAACAAGAAAGAGGAAAATTTGTGCTAGTTGGTCATTTTTTTCTGCTGTTTCTTTTTGTAGCCCAGCTATTTCATATCCCCTTCCACAGTTTTTCCACATTGGATGCATAACCATTTTCAAGGATGTTTTCCAATTCTTTGAGACGATCCGTGTTGCACTGAGAAGCCCGTTCAAAGGGGTGAAACCGAGACGATTTCTAATGCTGGTATTGTTCAAATTGACAGCTGAGAAAGTTCGCTCAGCAGCAGTGGCAGCGTGTGGGAGAACAAGTAGGTTTAAAGTGAAACGCCCGAGCAGAAGAAAACACTTTGACCCATTAACGTTTTTTGCCTGTAAACCCGAGACAAAAACATGGCTGGATCTGAGCCAATCAAAGTAGCAAGCTCAGAGCAAAAGGGTAATTTCTTCCAGTCTTGGAAGATATCTTCCAGGTCATCGTCACTTCCGTAATTACCATATTCCCAAACACATCCAATCAAAATTTTGAGATAGCCATTTTGTTCAGCGTAGTTGATTTTCCGATAGAAAGCCCTCAGGGCAAGAATTGTAAGTTATGCCCCGGGTGCATATAAGGATTTTATAGAAAGGTTTGTCGTAGAAACTTCAAAAAGGGCTTATTCTATTGGAAATTCAAAGTGCTAGTGCCCTTTTTAATAACAGAAAGTGATCGGAGAGCAACTAACCCCCCTCTCATGCCCACCTTTTCCCCAAACACATGCAATAAAATTTTGAGATAGCCATTTTGTTCAACTTAGTTTAAACTTCTGGAAATTAGGTCTTTGAGGATGACAACCTTCCCCCACAGTTTAAGGGCAAGAGTTGTAAGTTAAGCCCTGGGGGCATATAAGGTTTTATAGAAAGCGTTGTCGTAGAAACATCAAAAGGGCTTATTTGATTGGAAATTGAAATGGCTAATCCCCATTTTAATAGTCGAAAGTGACTGGAAAACAACTGTCACCCCTTCCACGCCCACCATTTATCTAAACGCATACAATCAAAATTTTAAGATAGCCATTTTGTTCAAAGTAGTTGAAATGGCCGGAAATTATATATTTGAGGATGACACTCCCCCCACAGCCCTCAGGATAAGAGTTGTAAGTTATGCCCTTGGGTCAAATAAGGTTTTTATTGAAAGCTTTGTCGTAAAAACTTGAAAAAGGACTCATTAGATTGAAAATTCAAAGTGCTACTGCCCTTTTTAATAGTCGAAAGTGACTGAAGGGCAACTAACCCCCCTCTCATGCTGATCTTTTCCCCAAACACATCCAATCAGAATTTTTAGATAGCCATCTTGTTCAACGTAGTTATACGTTTTAGAAATTAGGTCTTTGAGGATGATAACCCCCTCAGAGCCCTCACGGCAAGGGTTGCAAGTTATGCCCTGGGGGCATATAAGGTTTTTATTGAAAGCCTTGTCGTAGAAACTTCAAAAGCACTCATTCGATTGGAAATTGAAAGGGCTAGTTCCTTTTTTCATAGCTGAAAATGATTGGACAGCAATTAACGCCCCTTTACGCCCACCGTTTCCCCAAACACATTCAATCAAAATTTGGAGATAGCCATTGTGTTTAACATAGTTTAAATTTCTGGAAATTAAGTCTTTGAGGATGACAACCCCCTCTAAGCCCTCTGAGCAAGGCTTGTAATTTATGCCCTGGGGCAAATTAGGTGTTTATAGAACGCTTTGTCGTAGAAACTCAAAAAGGGCTCATTCGATTGGAAATTGAAAGGGCTTGTGCCCTTTTTAATAGTCGAAATTGATTGGAAGGCTTGACATTTTTATAGTAAAGATCGATGTGGGTACAATGTGCTATTATTTTTTTTATGTGCTATTAGACCAGGGCACTGTGTAACGAAGGAGTTGTCGTAGGAACTTCGAAAAGGGCTCATTCGATTGAAAATAGAAAGAGATAATGTACATTTTAATAGTCGAAAGTGATTTGAGGGCAACTAATCCCTCTCCCATGTCCGACTTCCCATTTACCCATTATGTCTAAAAACTGAATGTTACCTTAAGATTAAATCATAATGCACTGTCTTAATGCTAATTCCCAATAAGGCATCCCAGCAGTATCCCAAGAACGACTGAGGGTATTACATTCAAACTTTCGGGGCTGCTTCAGCTCTAAACATTTAACCAAATCAAAATAGCGCGAGTGTATCCAAGCTATCAAAGAAAGTAAAAAAAAATTGCAAAGAGTATCTATTTTTCTATTTCATGTTAACTAGAGGAGGTATGCAACTAAATTAAACACTACTATTTGTGTCCTTGAATTTCAAAAGGGTGTATTTTGTTAAAAATTTCTTAAATTATTTTCCAGCATACAAATAGCAGGCCAAACTATAAAGTCTTAAAAAAAAGAAAAAAATTAAAGTATTACTTTTTTCCCTGAAAAGATTATGTCAATATAAAACGAACAGAAATTAATTAAAAAAACTTTTTCCACAAAAAAAGTTTTTCAAGGAAAAATAAAGAAGTCCATTAAACCAAAAATGAGCAAAAACACAACCAAATAATCTACCAAACCTGAAACTACCGCAAATCAGCATCAATATATAAATGAAACCCAAAACAAACGGAAATTACAACAAATAACAGAGTCAATCTTAAAACGAGCAGAAACTAACATGAGTAGGCTTAAAACCCCCTATGCCTTCCCAATGCCAGAACATAATTTGCACTTTACTGAAAAAAAATACAAATGAATGTGCATTGTCAGTTTAATATACATACACGGATATTTAGTAATCAAATTGTTTATGTTGTTTGAATTATTAAAGTTGTAAAAGTAAAAACACTTATATTTTTTCAGTAAAGTGCAAATTACGTTCTGGCATTGGAAAGGCATAGGGGTTTTTAGCCTGCTCATGTTAATTTCTGCTCGTTTGGAGTCTAACTCGGTTATTTATTGTAATTTCTGTTCGATTTGGGTTTTATTTATATATTGATGCTGATTTGTGGTAGTTTCACGCTTGGTAGATTATTTGGTTTTCTGTTTGCTCATTTTTGGTTTAATGGAGTTCTTTACTTTTCTTTGAAAAACTTAATTCATTGAAAAACCGGGATTTTGTTTCACTCCGAAAATAAGCTGGTGAATCAAAATTAAACAGTATATTTTTGAACAGGAAGAAGTCGGCATTTCTTTGCTAGGGCGTGATACTCCAGCCAATTCACGCCACAGTACCACACTATTATAACTCTGTGGCACCCTGGGGCACCCGTCATCAACATTGTAACCGTCTTCTAACGTTTGAACACCCTCAATGGATATATTTTTAATTGCTATTATTCACAAACGATTTCCTGCACTGTGCCAGACTATTACTACTCTGCGATACCCCCTCTTTATTTGAACAACGGGAACTCGCCATTTTATTGCTAGAAGGTAATATTCGATGCAATTCCCAGTACAGTACCACACTATTACTGATCTCTGGCACCCTCTGACGTCACATCATTACCCCCAAGACATTTTTCAGACATTTCTTGTTAAAAATTATACTTCAATCTTGTGATTCAAGTTTTCGCAAGCCAAGCTTATCGTAACAGCCTCCAAAACACTCAACAACACCGTGGCAATACATATCTCTCCCCTCCCTCATCTACGTGGCACCATCCCTCATCACCGACTAGGAAGTTTTAAACCTTTTCCCAACAAAAACAAGCTCATGAATCTAAACTAAGCACTGTTTTTACTTGAAAAGCGGAACTCGGCATTTATCTCTAAAGTGTGATTCTCCAAGCAATTCACGCCACAAAGCCACTCTATTACTGCTCTGTGGCACCCTCTGACATCACATCATTACCTCCAAGACACTTTACATACATTTCTTGTTAAAAATTATGCTTCAAAGCATTGATTCAAGTTTTTGCAAGCCAAGCTCATCATAATAACCTCCAAAACCCTCAATACCCCCGTGGCATTACACATCTGTTCCCTTCGTCATTCACAAGGCACCACCCCCCTCACCGCTAGGACATTTTAAACCTTTTACCACCGAAAATTAGCTTATGAATCTAAATTAAACGCTTTTTAATTTGAACAACGGAACTCAGCATTTCATTGCTAGAGCGTGATACTCAAAGCAATTTACGCCACAATACTGCACTATTACTGCTCTGTGACACCCTCTGACATCCCCTTCATCATTCCTAAGACATTTTTCAGACATTTCTTGTTAAAAATTATGCCTCAATCCGGTGATTCAAGTTCTCGTAACCCAACCCTACGTGATACACCATGTCAATTCACATCACCGTGGCATTATTCACTTTTTACATATTTCCATTGAAAAACAACAAATTCTACATTTCTTGTGGATAGGCACTTGAAACCTCAACACTAAGGTTCATTGATGTGCTGTATTTAATGCTGTAGCTTTTTTCAAGGCCCCTTGCAGCCTTTTGGGACTGTTTCTGCCTTTTCCAAAAATTAAATTTACTTCTGTAGAATACAAAACTTAGATTAAACCCAAAATTCTAGAGGATTTTTAACTGTTACAATGAATACCAAAGATTTTCTAAGATATTTCCCCCTGAATCTTCACGAAAATGTGAATTTGTTTGACTACTAACACACATTCACCAATCTTACCGCGTTGAATTTTCCATTTTTTACATATTTTAATCGGAAAAATAACTGATTCTACATTTCTTATGGATAGGCGCGTGAAACCTCAACACTAAGATTCTTTTACGTGCTTTATTTGATGTGATAACTTTTACCAAGAGCCGTTGCAGCCTTTTAATTGTTTTTTTCTGCATTTTTCAAAAAATTAAATTTACTTCAATAGAATACAAAACTTGGATTACAGGCAAAATTCTCGAAGATATCTCACTGATAAAATGAATAACCAAGATTCTCTAAGAATCCCCCTGACACTTCACGAAAATGTGAAATTCTTTGACTACTAGCTAACATACACCAAAATTATCATACCGAACTTTCAGGTTTTACATATTTTCATCGGAAAAGCAACAAATTGTACATTTTTTGTGGATAGGGACGTTAAACCGCAACAATAAGGTTCTTTGATGTGCTGTAACTTTTCTCCTCTTTGGAAAAAATCAAGATCTCTTGAACTTGATCTTTTTTCTCTTTTTTCAGAAGATTCAGAATCAAATTTTAACATTTTTCTCTTCTTTGGAAAAAATTCAAAATAACATTTCACTTCCATGAAAAAAATTAAGAAGAGAACTTGAACTTTTCTTCTCTTATTTGAGAAAATTTGGAACTTAATTAGAGCTTTTCTTCTTTGAGGGAATAAAAAAAGAGGGAATAAAGAAAGAATAAAAAAGAATAAAAACACGCTTTGAATGAAATAAAAAACGCTTTGAACGTTTCGGTGAAACAATAAAATGCCAAAAAGATTATTATGTCACAGTGACGTGTGCACTGTCATTACGAAACATTTGCGCCATCATTACTCAAGGTTTCCTGACCTCACATAAGATGTCTGCTGTCCTTAAGTTGCAACTGGGGATCCCCATTGGGTCCTGATGCAAGCTTACATAAAATTGAGTTAACCATATTACACCTGACCGTTTAAATGGGGTAAGTCGTGTGGCGTCATTGGAGTGCAGGGGGTGTGTCGTAGGAATATTGCCAGCTCTGTTCTCTTTAATAGAACACCTGTAAACAGGGAATGATGCGGTAATCTTGCCAGCCGAGCCATAGAAAGAGTGACAATGTTTCTCAGGTGGGATGGACTCCACTTATTGCTACTTGTGTATTATAGCGTTGTACCACGCTCCAATTACTTATATAAAAAATAGTGGAACTCAGGTAACCTTGCCAGGGTGGAGACCTTTCCAGGGATGTCGTGACGTAACAGGGATGCATTAGAATCCAATTTTAATTTCCTAGGGATGTCATTGGGTCTGGAACCCCCTCACTACTACAGAGTAAGTAGTATCGACAGTCTGCTTTCAAGCGCAGCCCACCCCAGATTTCACACGCAGCCCTATCCATTTTGAAATAGGTTTCAAGTGCATGCATTTTGACGTCACACGACACACCCTTGCACCTGTACAATACGGTCAGCTGTTTCTACTGCAGCATTCTGACGTCACGTCATACCTAGGAAAAATAGCATTGGATTTCTAGGAAAGCCCTCTGAAGTCACGTCATCCGTAGGAAAATTAGTACTGGATTTCTACCGTAGCCTTCTGACGTCACGGTACACACCGCTTTGTATTTCTGTGACGCACCCCTGGAAAAATTCCGAGCGCATGTCCTGTTTCTAGCTCGCAAAACTCCCGCCTTGTTTCTATGCAAATTCCTCAAGTCTAGATGCTTATACATGTCCAAACATGACTCTCCGGGTGGTAGAAGCCATATTTATTGACCTAGAGTCAGTTTCCTTTTAGTGGTGAGAGAGAACTGTCAGGATTAAAACGAATAGTGAACAAGATTAAAGTGAACAGATAGAAAATCTTAGGTAATCTGTTACTTTGGAGAAATGGTTAATTTTTGATGATAATTTTCAAATATTGTCAGTGCAGACAAAATTCTTCACTAAGAGGATGATTTATACTATAATGAAAATGAGTCTCCATCGCTGGAGTATTGCCTGAGACTTATGTGTCGTGGTCCCCAGGCTTTTACTCAATTCACAGATATGTTAACTGAGACAAAACAAAAAGATATTGCACATCTGTTAGAAGATTACACCGAGTTTCAGTTATTCCTCTCATTCCTCTAGTGATTCGATAAGTTAAAACCGATAGCAAAGAACATTAATTATGCTCGTATACTTTGGGCAGCTGGTCATCCTGTGAGAATTGTACTTTTGCTGATGACTATAATAAAAAGTGTAAATTATGCAATCTGTGTAAATTGCATAGAGGATATACAATGCATTTTAAAGACTGTAATTCCTGTCTTGAAGAGATTTGTGACTCTCATAATAGAGGATTCTTATGCTCCATTCGTCACTATGATAAAAGTGATCAATGGGAAAATACTTGCCCTGCCCTGATTGCGAAAAACCCTAAGCGTGAGTTCAGTTTATTTTTAAGAGACTAGTATCGTCATGGCTTTAAACTGCTTTGAGAAGAAAAATGTGGTCTACGTTTCAATTGCTGGAATAATAAAAGAGTCTGGCTTTTACGACATCGTTGTAAACATACTGGCAATTATGATTATAAATCTACATACTTTTATTTAGTTGTTACAAAAAGTGATTCTTCATATGAGAATTTTGTATGTGACATTGCTTCAAATAAGTAAATTAAAACACGTGAATTTTATAATATGAATCAGAGTAGTATTATTGACTTTATAAAGAGATTTAATAAAAATGAAATTACACTATATTGTGAAAAATGTGACCCTGACTTTGCACGTCAAGATGAATACAAGTTGAATCCTGACGAGCTGTTACCACTTATCGTTTCTGATGATTACCTATAC
>JAQQPU010020970.1:2006-15064 GCA_029168905.1 Artemia sp. Kazakhstan ARC1039 | reverse complement strand
GAAGAAGAAGAAGAAGATTTTAAATCAATTTTGGAAAATACTAGCACACCTAGTGGAAACTTGACAATGGTGAGGAGGAGCAGCACACCACTGATATCTAGACAAAATTGAAGACGTATCAAGTCAACGTCACCACAACCATCGCCAACCACTAGTATACAAAAGGGTAGCGGACGTTACACTACACGTTTACGTTCAAAATGGTAGAAGTTCTGAAACATGTTTATGAAAATATTGGCGAAGTGGGAAGTTTAATTTCCCTCACCACTCTTTCCAAAGTCACTGGTGTTCACGCTAAAAGTGTACAAGACTATCTACAAAATGAAACAAGTTACACTCTGCATAGAAATCATAGGCTTCATGATAATCATTATCGAAAAACTAAAGCCTTTTTCCCATTCCATATAATGCAAGCAGATCTCTTAACTCTAGAGGAGATTCAAAGACGTCACAATACACCGTACAAGTACATTCTACTTGAAATCAATGTTTTTAGTCGCTATGCATATGCCATTCCATTGCGCTCGAAGAGAGGTGTTGAAGTTGCTCAGGCCGTTGAAAGTATTCTCGAACAGGCTTCGTATAAAAAAATTCAAACGGATCGCGGTTGTGAATTTGTTAATCTCCATGTTGCAAAAGTACTAGCGAAATATAATACACTGCTCTATCATAGCCATAGCCCTATAAAGGCTGCATTGGCCGAACCATTGATAAGAACTATTCGACTTTTAATTTCACGATATTGTACATTGAAAATACATCTGCTTTTATTCATGATTTAGATAAAATCATGTTGATTTATAATCAACGACCTCAACGATCATTGTCCAATTCAACCCCAGCGGAAGTTCATCATTCTGATCATGATACAATTGACACCTTTCTCAAACAATATTCCAATGAAACGACTGTCAAGAAAAAAAAATTAATGTTTTCGATACTGTTCGAATTAATAGAACAACTTTTATTTTATCGTATGATTCCTGCCAGATACTGTAGCAATAGTAGATTTTTTTTGGCTTTTCCACAAACATTTTATCGCAAATTTTAATTATTTTAGTTAAGAGTGTCGTTTTGCCTGACATTGATGGACCGCACAGAAACGCTCTGGATTGTGTTTTAAATTGATACATGTTCCCTTCAACAGTTCACCTACAACTAATTGTAGACAATAGTTGTCTAATGACTAAATAATTTCCCTACTAGTCCGTTCAAGAATAATGAGAAGAAGAAAAATATCAATAAAGAATCATATTTCTTGTATTATTAACATAAAAAAAACAACACTTTACAAATAATACTTTACAGAAAAAAAGAAGAAAAATTAACTTAAGATTTTTTAAAGATTTATTTATAATAAAAAAAACATAAACATTTATTAAAAAAAAATGCACGAGAAAAAGCACTTTAATAAATATACTTTATTTATTTATAAAAAAATACAACATTTGATGAAAAAATACACTTAGAATAATATCACTTTTTTACACCATTTTTAATTTTAATGCAACAACAACATGTATATTTACAAAAAAATATCTGCTCTAAGTAAAAAAAAAGATACCGTTGGTGGCGGCGCCCCCCGTTGGTGGCCGGCCGGGTGCCCCCCCCGGGCCGCGAGCCCCCCCCCCATGACGTGACCCCCCCGGGCCTCGAGTTCAAGTGGGAAGTGGGAAGTTTAAGTTCCCCCACCACTCTTTCCAAAGTCACTGGTGTTCACACTAAAAGTGTACAAAACTATCTACAAAATGAAACAAGTTACACTCTGCATAGAAATCATAGGCTTCGTGCTAATCATTATTGAAAAACTAAAGCCTTTTTCCCATTCCATATAATGCAAGCAGATTTCTTAACTCTAGATGAGATTCAAAGACGTCACAATACACCGTACAAGTACATTCTACTTGCAATCAGTGTTTTTGTCGCTATGCATATGCCATTCCATTGCGCTCGAAGAGAGGTGTTGAAGCTGCTCAGGCTGTTGAAAGTATTCTCGAAAAGGATTCGTATAAAAAATTCAAACGGATCGCGGCAGTGAATTTGTTGATCCCCATGTTGCAAATGTACTAGCGAAATATAATACACTGCTCTATCATAGTCATAGTCCTATAAAGGCTGCATTGACCGAACGATTGATAAGAACTATTCGACTTTTAATTTCAAGATATTGTACATTGAAAAATAAATCTGCTTTTATTCATGATTTAGATAAAATAATGTTGATTTATAATCAACGACCTCATCGATCATTGTCCAATTCAACCCCAACGGAAGTTCATCATTCTGATCATAATACAATTGACACCTTTCTTAAACAATATTCCAATGAAATGACTGTCATGAAAGAAAAATGTAATATTGGTGATACTGTTCGAATTAATAGAACAACTAATGTTTTTGAAAAGTGTAATTACTTGTGGTCCACAGAACTTTTTAAAATGGCAAAAATCCTAGACACTAAACCCATTACTTATCGTCTGCGAGATGCCAAAGATGAAAAGATTCGCGGTGGTTTTTATGACTATGAACTACAAAAAGTTAATAATAATAGTGAAATCTATCATATTGAAAAGATATTAAAGACTCGTACTCACAGGGTTAAGAAACAGTTACTTGTTCGGGGGCTAGGATACAACTCTGATTTTGATTTTTGGATCAGTGTTGAAGATATTGACAATGGCCAATGATTTCTATGTAACATTTATGTCCAACGTTTCCGATCCTCTCTAAAGGAATTGAATAAAACAAGTGATTTTTGGACGAAACTCTCCCCCGCCATCAAATTCGATGACGGAAAGTATGAAGTGGCTCTTCTCGATTGTATTCTCAAATATACCTATGACATCCTGAGAAAGGACTGTGTGTATGATATAAAAGTTATACCATGCGATTGGTCACTCTTTGTCGAGTATGAATAAGTTTGAAGAACTTAAATCTAGCGAATATCCACATGTTAAATTGAAATATATAGAATATGATGGTATGACAGATTTGTGTTGTAAAATCAATAGAAGAATCTCATATCGCAGGAATGGTACATTCCATTTTAATTATTCAATGGAGTACGATAGGATTTAAATTACCTCACCTGTTGACACTGAAATTATTATTCTCAATGATAATCTGAGAAATGTTCTTGGCTTTAACAGAATATGATCAATTGGAAAAACGCTGGCACTGTTTACGGGATGGATCAAGTTATTTTTGCTGATTATCCACCTGGTTTCGCTTCGAACACTTGCATATTTCTCTATGCACCTTTTGTGGAAACGTCAAGAGTTGGTAATTCAAATGTCCCCCTCCTACGTGTTCTTGAACGAAAAACAACCCATTAACTTGTTCATCACTATAATATAAAGCATTTTCAGTATGTTCCTGTAAACACTTCGTATTTGGAACTCGGTCAGTTAACACTAAGAAGTGAATTGGGTGACCCTCTAGCAATAACAAAAGGTTTAGCCCTGATTACATGTCATTTTCGACCCATCATCGGTGACAGCACCTAAAATGAACAATAGAAGAATTCCATTTGTCTGTCCCGATATCAATTGCTATGTTGGTGCTCCGAGTCCACGTTAAATAGGCAATGGATTGGACTACTACAAGGGGCGTACTACAATGTCTGGCTATGGTCTTGGTAGCTGGTTTGCTAGGCTATTTCGTTCTGCACTACCCCTTGCCAAAAAATATCTTGTACCTGCTGCATCAAATTTTGCTGCCTCAACACTACAGGACTGGGGGTCAGGCACAGTTTATATAATTATCCAGTAATCTTATCGCAGATCATTTCTGGTCTTCGCTCT
This sequence comes from Artemia sp. Kazakhstan ARC1039, assembly GCA_029168905.1. Classification (NCBI taxonomy): domain Eukaryota; kingdom Metazoa; phylum Arthropoda; class Branchiopoda; order Anostraca; family Artemiidae; genus Artemia; species Artemia sp. Kazakhstan ARC1039. The sequence continues at coordinate 11,261 of JAQQPU010020970.1, read as the reverse complement.
CGGTGCAAACAAAAAGCTCCTCCCACTTCTTTCTTCACTTATGGATCAGTGTGTTTGAGCCTATCAATGAAAAATTGTTACAAAGTTCATTATTCGTAATAGCGGGTTTCCACTTGTTTCCGATTTTTTCTAGTCTGACTTATCTACCCGTGAAAAGATCTGATGCCGCTTATGTTTCTATCTTCAAAAGCGTTCTCTGGAGCACTCACACCCCGATCTGGGTTTTTATAATGGGTGAGATAAGGAATGATCACTCTGGATAATTATTGAAACTGTGGGGTCAGGTAAGAATTTCAAGGAGAGTGTTAAGGAAAATATTAGATCTTCAGCAAGAGCCGTTGGTGAGCAATTAAAATCTCAGCAAAATGGGAAGGGATTGGAAAGGATGCATGCACGTCATTCAATCATCAGTCTCCACCCAGGCGGGAAGCGAAGGACATCAACAAGGACTTTGAGGAATAAAACAACGAAGACCAATAAGCAGAAAAAGACAAATATTGTTAGATCAAAGAAGGATTTCTTCTCTTAAGATGACTTATCTCCCCCACAAGGAATCGCATCCATCAATCAGTTAATCATTGAATCTGTTCAATGCTGAAAATGTTGATGTCAGTGTCAAGTATGGCTACTATGAACAATTTCATCCCCAGCAACCCCTCTCGGAAAATATACACTTTCAAATATTTTCCAATGAAGACTATTTCATTGATTTGTCATCAACATTTATTGATTTAAATGTTGCGGTGAAGAAAAAGTCAGATAACACAACTCAACTGCTGATGATAGTCTATCCTACGAAAACTGTATTCTACACAACCTGTTCAAACAAATTAATGTATTTATTAATGGAACATTGGTGAGCACTAGCAATAACTTATCCAACTATGCAAGCTACATTCAATTTATGATGATGACGCCAAAGGCATATAAGGAGTGGGCTATGAATTTCGATCAGGTGTTGATACTGACGGTGAGTTGACTACTGCAGTGACCCAGGAGTATCATCTATTTGGAAAATTAAATCATGAGATATTCAATATATCCCAATGATTACCCCCCAATGTCAAGATTGACATAAAGTTGCAACTAGCCCCGTCGAATTTCATTTTGAGAAGAAGACTTCCAGAAGCACCCGATGCAAATGTGATTATCACATCGGCAATTGTCCACGTCCGAAAACAACAGGTTATGAGCTCTGTTGCATTTGCAGTGGAAAAGCTAAGAGCCAATGGCAACAACATTAAACTTCTTGTCCCCCATACAATCACCAATCAACATCACATTACCACCGCGTCTCGTAGCTATACCGATTCATCATTTATCAATGAGGAAATCCCATCAAAACTTGCTTTGGCCCTTGTGAAGAGTGGCAGTGCCGTTGGATCCTGGACTGAATCCCCCCATGATTTAATTTTTTTGGTCTATCTAGCCTTGTTTGCAGATTGAACGGTATTCCACTGTACACTCTATCATTTGACAAAAAATCCTATAGAACTCTGTATGAGTTGACCATGCAATCCCTGGATCATGACTCCCAACTATTCGAAAATGGAATTACCGATTCAATGTTTTCAATAAATCATGGTGTAATTGTTTTGGACTTGTCGGGGACCCAGGATATGAGCATAGTGCAAACAGGCAATGTACGTTTAGAGTGTACATTTGCGGATGCTTTGACTGAGAGTATCACGCTAATATCATTGAGTCAATTTGAAACCTATTGGGAAATCACACCCGACGGCAGTGTTCTACTAGACCTAGCACCATGAACACAAATCAAATAGTCAACGTATTTAGTATGGATTCATACATGTCCCAGTACAAGTCCTATTGCATACCATTGGACTTCATTGAAAAAATTCTAAGTGTTAACAATACCCTAATCATTGTTAATAGCAGTCCATCGACTTTGAAGACAGGCCATTGGCTAGGCATCTCTCAAACAGCGAAGAATATTGAATTTTTTGATCCCCTTGGCCTATCATATAAATTCTACACTTCATACATCAGCAACTTTATTGAGAGCAGTGGGAAAACTATTATTTAAAATCAAAGGAGAGTACAGGATTTAACGACTAAGACATGTAGCTTTCATGCTCTACTCTTTTTCATGTTCAGATGTCGCGGCTATACCTACAAGCAGTTTCTCGACATCTACGTTGACTTTTCTCGATTGAACGACTTTCTAGTAGAAAATATACTTACAAACGGGTTTAATATTGATTTTAGTGCCCTACAAATAAAATATTCTAAAAATGTATGTGAAATTGTTTATTAATAAAGGAAAAATGTATATACATGATAAAAACGAATTTTCTACTCTTTAGATTTGATCTTCTACTACGTATAGGTACTTGTCGATAACAACTAATGCAGGTAGATTATCTGAATTCACGGTATATTGATCCTGATGTGCTGCAATGTCAGGGTTATATTTTGTACAGTAGAGTGGAACTTCACTCTTGTCATATCTCTTTGTATAGTCAATGATACTCTTCTCATTCATTTTGTAGAATTCACATGTTTCAATTTGCTTATTTGAAGCAATGTCATAAACAGTTTCCTCAAGTGGCGAATCACATTCTGTCACAGCCAAAAAAAATCAGTGGGCTTATAATCATAGTAGCCATTGTCTTCACAACGATGACGTAGAAACCAAATTCTTTTGTTGTCCCAACAGTTGAATCTCTGACCCGGCTCCTCCTCCCAGAACAATCTAAGGCCACGACGATACCAATCTCTTAGCAATAAACTAAAATCACAATTAGGATTCTTTCCAATCATACCAGGATATGTATTCTCCCACTGATTACATTTATCATAGTGGCAATTGGAGCATAGGTGCCCTCTAGGATGAGAGTCACACACCTCTTCAAGACAGGAATTATAACCTTTAATTTGTACAGCATATCCTCTATGCAATTTACACGGGTTACATAACCTGCACTTTTCATCTTACTCATCAATCATTGTACAATTCTCACATGATGACCAGCTTCCTAGTGTGTGCATGCATAGCGGACATGTATGGAACATTTTTTCATGTGTTGACACTCTCACCGCCAAAAAGGAACTGAGCTACTATCAACAAATTGAGTGGGATAGAGAGAAAGAGAGAGAGGAGTAAATCATACTTGAACTCCTTCTTTCTAATGAGAAAAAAGTCCTAAATTTCTAAGCTAGTGTTTAAAAGCATATCCACAATATCATGTTGCTGTGTCGTGATTAATATGTCAATAAATTGTGTAAAAGCTGTTGGTCCACGACGTAAAAGCTTCATGCAATAGTCTAATGACGGAGAATCAGTTTTCATTATATCGACAAGCATTCCCTGAGAAAATATCTTCCTTTGAATAGACAGCTCTAGAGAATCATCATCTAGAATCAAACGTTATTCCATAAACACAAGATTCCCCATGATTCGCTTTTTCTCAAACCTATCCATTTTTTAAAGTCCTAACACTCTCAAAACCAACTTCAGACTAACCAGATTTTTTTTCTACTCAAAAAAATACACGCTAACCGACTATAGAAAGAAAAATATCTTTCGCAGCAAAACCTAATTGCTCCTCCATTTTAAATTTTCTCAACGATATCACATATCTAGCATACATATCATCCCATTTGAGGCTTAGTCTACAGCCTCGTGTTATTTCGACAGCCACGTTTGGTACTCGTATATCTTTGCTGCTGCTGTTACCGGCTCCACCAACCTCCAATAGTGTAAATGCTCCACTCATTTTCAAACAGTTCGTGGTAACGAACTGTAAGTAAGGAGCGACCCGGCTCAATGGTAACCGAAACTCTAGAAAACGGGTTTTTGATAACAATAGATATATCAAAAGAATCAGATTTCAATGCTAATTTCAAATATATAATTTTCATCAAGTTTAGTGCTATCCATCAAAAGTTACGCGCCTGAGAAAATTTGGCTGATTTTCAAAAAAGGGGGAAAGACCCCCTAAAAGTTATAGAACCTTAATGAAAATCACACCATCATATTCAGTGTATCAGAGATCCCTACTGTAGAGTTTTCAAGCTCCTATCTACATAAATGTGGAATTTTACATTTTTTGCCAGAAAAAAGATCACGGATGCGTGTTTATTTGTTTGTGTTTGTTTTTTTTCCCAGGGGTGATCGTATCGACCCAGTGGTCCTAGAATATTGTGGGAGGGCTCATTGGAACGGAAATTAAAAGTTCTAGTGCCCTTTTTAAGTGACCAAAAAAAATGGAGGGCAACTAGGCCCCCTCCCACGCTTATTTTTTTCCCAAAGTCACCCGATCAAAATTTTGAGATAGCCATTTTGTTCAGCATGGTCGAAAATATGATAAATATGTCTTTTAGGGTGACTTAATCCCCCGAAGTTCCCAGGGGGAGGGCTAAAAGTTATGTACTTTACCCAATGTTAACATATAGTATTGGTTATTGGGAAGTATACAGAAGTTTTCAGGAGGTTTTTTTTCTGGTAGTGGGAGGGAAGGGTGGGTCGGTGGTTATGTTGGAGGATCTGTTCATGATGGAAGTTTTCATGGGGGAAGGGAAATTGCCATGAAGGGGGCGCCGGACTTGCCAGGATTATTTATTGGTTATTGGGAAGTATACAACCATTTTCAGGAAGGATTTTTTCTAGAGGGGGGGCTAGAGGAGGGGGTTACTCTGGAGAATATTTCCGTGGAGGATGTTTCTTTGGGGTAAGAGACATTTCTATGAAGGGGGCGCCGGATTTCCAAGCATTATTTAAAAAACAATCAGAAATTAAATAAAAAAACAAGTTTTTTCAACTGAAATGTAAGAAGGAATATTAGAACTTAAAACGAACAGAAATTATAACGTATGTGAGGGGGTTCTCCCCCAAGTCAATACCTCGCTCTTTACGCTACAGTTTTTTTGTGCTTTCAAAAGAGCTATCTATTCTAATTAAACGGCCTTTGTGATTCAGGGGTTTGTGAATCAAAATTTTTTTAACTTTTAACGTAAAGAGCGTGGTATTGACTAAGGGGAGAACCCCTTCATATACGTAATAACATATACGTAATAAAAAAAACAATAAAAAACGGCTCGCTCTTTACGCTAAAGTTTGACTCTGTCTCACAACTTTATTTTTTAAAACAATAAAAAACTTTAGCGTAAAGAGCGAGGCGTTGAGGAGGGGACAGCCCCTTTCATATACGGAATAATTTCTGTTCGTTTTAAGTTTTAATGTCGCTCCTTACTTTCAGTTTAAAAAACTTGTTTTTTTTTATTTAATCTCTACTAATATCGTCTCAAATAAACTATTCTCTCTGATTTCAATTCTCTTACTAATATGAATTGCAATGGAAATCACTCCTTTTATTCGAATCCAATTACTAATCAAGTTATCGTATATGAAGTAACCTCTGCTCTCTCTGATTGGCCCTAAGAAATGGGTGTTGCCTCAAAAACCAGTCTGCTTGCATTATACAATCTCAATTACAGTTTCAAAACGTGTTTGATCACTTTGCTTGGAAAGGTACCAAGGAACATAATCTACTCAAAGTATATGGCCATGTGAGGGGGTACTCACTCTCTTTGAAAAGGTGTAGAGCTTCAAGCAAAAAGCATGGCCAGGAACATAATCTACCCAAATAGCACAGGAAGGAACATAATCTACCCAAATCCATGCGATGCATACTACTAACTTGGAAGCTCAATATGTAGCTTTTTTAAATTTTTTAAATCTCAGGGGGTAGAAAATATGAAACTAAGGGATATAGAATTTATTTACTCAGGGAGGAAGGAGGGGGGCATAGGCATGAAGTAGGGTTCACGATGAATAAGAAAGCGTCTAAGTCTTGTTTAGCTTGGAAAATTATTAATATGCCCCCCTTATTAAATTATTAATATGAAGTGTTAATTTGTGTGGTAATTTTGATTGAAGGCCTAACCCCTGTTTAGCCTATAAGTATTCGTGTCTCTGAAGTCAGATCTAATCGTGCCGTGGAAACAAAGCTCTGAGACGTCAGAATTTCTAGTTCAATAATTCTTAATTCCTCATAACTTTTCATTGATTAAATTAAATGAAATAATTCAATGATATTCAAAATCAGCATTAAAATACAATTCGATTAATATGTATATTGGAGAAATTACAGCATCCGGTTCAAATATAAGAAATAACAATAGGGAAATGAGCCTATGCCATTCATATCTGATTTATTGAGAAAGCCAGGTTTTATTTTTGACTAGTAAGAATACGTTTGATTCAGATACTAATTTTTCATCGCCACAAATAACAAAATTTCTATCGCTACAGCTCGATCTGAGTAGTCTGGCTATATCTGAGATGCAACAGAATTATGCTCTCGATATCTCTAACCGGTTTAGCTGCCTCCAAGTTCTGGACGACCCTAAAGTAGCCTGGAAGTCTTTCAAAGATAATGTACTCGATTCTGCTGGCAGTATGATTGGCCGCAGCATACACTAGAATAAAACCTGGATATCCCAGGAGACTCTGTCTGTAATCGAGCTGCGCCGGAAGGCCCACTTAGCAAAGAATATGCCAGAGTACAGACGATTCCATGGCCTGCGCAATAGCCTACTGCGCAGTGATAGGAAGACCTTTGTCGACAAGAAAGCCAGCGATCTTGAAGATGCCTCAAGAAAAGGAGACACCTGCTTCCTGTTCAAACACCTCCGCGAGCTGACGGAAGGGAAGACTTCCACCTTGAGCCGTGTTTTTTCTGCTGACGGAAGCATGCCGGATGACGATGCAGGTCAACTCTCTGCCTGGAGCAGTCACTTCTCAACGCTTCTGAATTCCGAGGCAGTTGCTCATCCCAACCCTGATCTGATTCAAGCAGCAATGACCACACCCGAGGCTACTTCTGACCTCTTATCGCAACCGTTTACCACCTTTGAGATCCAAAATGCTGTAAAACGGTTAAATAATAATCGAGCCCCCGGCGTCTGTGGTATTTCTGCAGAACTCCTCAGGTACGGGGGTGCAGTGATGATTCTGTGGCTCCAGCTAATCTTCTCAGCTGTATGGACGACGGAAATCATACCGAATGACTGGCGTGCTGGCATCATATTGCCGCTCTGGAAACGTAAGGGCAGCCCTCAAATCTGCTCCAACTATCGTGAGATCACGCTTCTCTCCGTTCCTGGTAAACTCTTCGCCATGTCACTCCTGGACAGGTGTTCCACCTTTTTGCGTAGAAAGAGAAGAGTCCAGCAACCCGGATTCATGCCCGGCAGGTCGACGACGGAGCAAATGTTTACTATGTGCCAGTTGATCGAGAAGACGCGAGAGTTCCACCAAAAAGCGTACATCGCATTCGTCGACTTTAAGGCTGCCTTCGATTCTGTTGATCCCCGTTCACTTTGGCTGATACTAAGAACTACGGGTCTTCCCAAGAAATATTGCTCACTCTTTGAAAAGCTGTATGAGGATACGGAAAGCTGCGTGTAAGTCAATGAAAGACGCAGTCCCACATTCTCGGTGAAGACTGGCGTCCGGCAAGGTTGCGCCGGCGCTCCCGAGCTTTTCAACTGCGTCATAGACCATGTTATGACCAGCACGACGAATCGCCTTCAGTTCGGTCTTCAGTTCGGAGACCGGCTGCTCTCTGATGCTGACTTCGCCAACGACATAGCGCTAGTTGCGAGCACCGTCGAAAGATCACCAAAGCTCCAGGTCCGAAAGATCTCCAGGTCCTCTCAGAAGAAACCTCGAAAGTTGGACTGAAGATCAACTGGCAGAAAACCAAAATTTATGCTCCTTGAGCCCCCCACGTCCCGTTCTACTGTAAAGGAAGTCAACATCGGAAGCAACCGAGTAGATGTGGTTGAAGACTTCACTTACCTGGGATCTATTCTGTCGAATGATGGCTTGATCACAAAAGAGCTTACATCTCGAATTGCCAAAGCTTCAGCACTTGTTAGGAGGCTTAGCAGCATCTGGCGAAAGCCAAACATAAGCCGCTTTACCAAAATGCGCATTTACAATGCGTCAGTCAGCACCGTCCTGCTGTATGGAGCGGAGACGTGGCCAGCTGCAAAATCTATCCTCAGCGCCGTCGATGTCACTCAGACGAAACATCTCCGAAGGATCGAAAGACTTCACTGGACTGACTTCGTTAGCAACCAGACTCTCCTGTCACGTACGGCTCAAACTCCTTTCTCGACGCAGCTCACCCAGCGTACTGTTCAGTGGTACGGCCACCTCCTTTGCATGCCACGCGACGCCCCAGCATGTGTCGCATTCGACTTTGACCCCACCCTACACGGATGAAAGCGACCCAGAGGACGCCCACCCACTAGGTGGAAAGACAAAGCCGATGAACTCCTCACCCAAGCCCACATCCCGGTGGAAGAAGCTGCGATCCTGGCAAGCGATAGGTCAACCTGGAGGTGCCTAGTCTCATCGTTCTCTACGCCAAGCCCTCGGCAGGAGCCTTAAGTCAAGTAAGTCAAGTTAGAGACCTTTTGTAATTAAAAAAGCTATTTTTAAAATGAAATCATTTTTTTAACGAAATGCTGCATTTTCATGGTCAAGATTGATGAATGACGTCATAATCGTAGGTATGTTCCGGGTTGCAGCGGTAGCTATCCGGTTTGCAGCGTGATTAATCAAGTTCACTGAAAAAAGCCACATGCTGAAGACCACACACTGAAGGCCAAATACATAAAGGCCACATTCTGAACCTGGTTCACTGCCTTTTTATCCCGTAAAACCTATTATTTTTTTTTATTTCTGTTAGTTTTGTGTCGCAATTATTCATAGGTAGCAATTTCTCTCTGTTTTAAGTTTGAAATATTGTCTTACTTTCTTGCTATTCCTCTTAGGTTTTATTGTTGTTTTTTTACCTATTTAAGACCATATACTGAAGGCGAAATACATCAGGGCCATATGGTGAAGCTGGTTCCCTGCCTTTATGAATTTTTTTCACTGAAAAAAGCCACAAACAGTATTTGGCTGCATAAATAAAGGCCAAATACTGAAGCTGGTTCACTGCCTCTACAATTTTTTTACTAACAAATAGCCACATACTGAAGACCACACACTGAAGGCCATATGCTGAAGCTGGTTCACTGCCTCAATAATTTTTTGGCTAACAAATAGCCACATATTGAAGACAACACACTGAAGGCTACATACTGAAGCTGATTCACTGCCTCTACAATTTTTTTGCTGACACATAGGCCTAACCACATACTGAAGACCGCACACTGAATGCCACAGGCTGAATCTGATTCACTGCCTCTACAATTGTTTTGCTAACATACTGA
>JAQQPU010020969.1:0-15064 GCA_029168905.1 Artemia sp. Kazakhstan ARC1039 | reverse complement strand
CATAAAAAAAAAAAAAGCCACTGATCTTGATAAAAAAAGGAAGCTTTTGTAACAATTAATATATTTTTAAAAGAGGTAACCACAAGGAAAGAATAAGGAAAGAATTTCTTAACATCTAAAAGACCCATTGATCCCGATAAAAAATCACACCGTAAATTTCAACCTATAAGAGAATTAGAGGTTTTTTCAACTCCTAAAAACAACAAGCTTCTAAGTACATAAGTACCCTTAGTTCTAGTGTAAGGAAAGAATTTCTTCCTTAACTTAATGACAATTTCTTTTTAATAATGCGAATATTTTTTACTCACCAGAAAAAGGTTAGAATTATCCATTTTTTCTATGTAAATGCTTTTTTACAAAAAATGCTTGTTATCTCGAATATAAACGATTCGAAACTGATGGAGAATCAAATATGGAAGCTGAATATATACAAAAAATAATAGGCGAGTAAAAAAAAAAGAGACACCGGTTTTTGGACTAAAAAAGACATTGAACTTTGAAATTGCGTCGTTCCTAGAGTGTAAAGACCTATAGACCTGTTTGTACGCGAGCATTGTAGAAGCATAAGGCTATGTGAGAGGATACTCACTCTCTTTGAAAGGGTGTAATGCCCCTCTAGAATAGAATTACCAGAAAAACCGGAAGGAACGTAAAGGCCGCAATAAACAGGATGGAACATAAAGTCCTCAAAATGGTACCTTGATTACTACTTGCGCTGCCGTTATTACGCAGCACCCGTGTGTGTGCCGTGCTTAAGGGATTCCCCCATGGGGTCCTTTTTGTCTAGCTTGTGAAATACAATAGCGCCATTCATTTTAGACCTGGTCACGGAAATAATGGGGGTCTTCCAGAAAAACAATGTATCAAAAAATGGATGGGAATCATGCCAATATAGAAGAAATATTAGAACACCTCGAGTCCCGAGAAGCCTGTCAGGGATAGGAATCTTGCTAGCTGAGTGCTAAAAACATGAATGGTGTGACGTCAGAGGGGGGGCATGTCCTGGAAATCGTATGATAGTTTCCCTATTATTACTAATTTTTATATTATCTCGAGCAAGACCATTTTTTAACCTATTTTATCGCCTAGCCGAAATCCGGATTTCGTCCCCGGAATGAGTAAGCGGGGATTCTCCCATGGGTTCCTAACGCAGGGTTACATAAAACTGCGTCATGCATATTAGACCTGACTGTTTGAAACAGGGTACGTCCTCTGACGTCATTGGGGTCCAGAGGAGTTGTGACGGGTTGAGGGTTTGCTAGCTCCATGTATCTAATTTGCTAAAGAAATGGCGGTTGCTAAGGGGAAATATTGGACATGTTCCTTAATGGCCGTCTAAGGTTTTCAATAGAAAAACATCGTGGGGGAATAAAAACATGGGGTGGCACTGGCTAGTAGCTCCATTTATTATCAAATATATTCAAACCAACAATCATATCCTACAACAAAAACCAACAAACATGATCAACAATCATAACTAACAACCAACAAACATGATCAACTATCATAACCAACAACCAAGAAACATAACAAACAAACATAACCAACAATCATAACCAACAAACATAACCAACAACCAGAAACAAACATAACCACCAACCAACAAACACATCCATCAACAACAAACATAACCAACAAGCATAGCCAACAAACATAACCAGCAAGCATTAATCATAACCATCAAATATAACCAACAATAACATCCAATGTTAATTTTCCTATGGCTGCCGTGACATAAAAAGGCTCCCGTGGGAATCTTGCCAGCTAGAAACAGGGCTTTCACGTGAAGCTTGACAGGGCTGTCACAGGAATTTTGCCAGGGGTGCTGTGACGTCAGAGGGCTCTCACAGGAAAAGGGATCGGGCTCTCACAGAAGTACTCATGGGGATACTACTCATGGATAGGACAGGGCTGCTTTCACGCTTGTTGAAATCGATGAACTCAGATTTCCTAGTGTTAAATTGAAGCCTAAAGTTTAAGCATTCATCTTGCAGGTTTAAAACAATCCGTATTTCATATTTCTACCAATAATCGTGAAGAGATTTTATGACGTATGATCTTGGGGTGTTAAAATCGTACGATAGGGCCGCAAAAGTAATCACGACTTCGAGGGGATAGTAAAACAACTGCTCTCTTCACCCTTACACTAGTAAAGAAAAAAGAGTAGTACCATAGGGCCGCCGAAAGTAATTACGACGTGGAGGGGTTAGTAAAATTCTTGCTATCTCCACCCTCGAACAAGTAAATAAAAAAATAATAGCGCCATAGGGTCCGTTAAAGTTATCACGACTTTGAGGGACTAGTAAAGCACCTCCTTTCTTCACCCTCATACTAGTAGAGAGTAGCGTCTATCGCCTTATCACTCGCATAGCTGAAGTAACTACGTATTTTAGAGGCATCTAGTAACATATGCTCTCTCGGCCGTTGAAAAAGTAGAAAGTAGCACCTACGGCCCCCTCTGAATGTCTCTAGTATAGGTCCATCCTAGGCGATTGCGAATTTAAGAGGCACCTGGTAAAACATCTGCTCTCTCCCCATAAACTACCAGAGAGCAGTATCTATAGCCCCCTCTGAATGCCCCTGCCATAGAGGCGCCTGAGGGACTTATGGGTCTCTGCCGTAAGGCCGTCTGAAAAGCTTATGCCATAAGGGCGTCAGAAAAGCTTATGTCACAGGGGCGTCTGAATTTATTCTAAGATAGGGGGGTCTGAATTTGTTACGGGTTTCTGTCATAGGGGTATCTAAATTCATTAAGGGGTATTAATACTGTTACTGCTGAGATGCGTTGCTCCTTATTACAGTTCGCAACTACAAATTGTTTGAAAGTACCTTTTGATTTAAGTTATGCCTTCCCCAACTGTCACTAAAAGTTAAAACTTATTGCTCAATTCTTTTCCTGAGATTTTGTATCTGTGCCGTTTTTACAGCCTGGATACAGTAAATCCTTTTGATTTAGTTCTATAGAAATAACAGTAACAGCAGAAGTAATAGTAGTAGAAATAGTAGTAGCCCTAGGATTTTTAACTTAACACCGTCAGCCGTTTCCAAGGTGTAGCTGATCCGCCCTTTTGAACATCTGCTTACACGTTGTTCCTGTTAGTTCAGTTCTATATTAACAAAAATTTTCCCTGGAAGATTCTACTTAATACTCTATTCCGTCCCTGAAATATTGTACCTCTGCCATTTTGACAACCCTGATGCAATTTGACCCATTTGAATTAGTTCCATAGTAGCAATAGCAGCAGTAATAGTAGTAGCATTAGCCCTGAAATTTTCAAATTAATAACCTCGGCCGTTTCAGGGATATTTGTGGCACAGCGTTTGGACATTCTACACGCATCTAGCGCTTTTTCAATTAGTTTTACTACCTACCCCCCATCTATACTTGACAGTTTTAACTTAATAATCTGTCCAGTGCCTGTAATAGCATTAGCTATTACAGTGGTAGTTATAACACTAGTATTATTGCTAATAGTCTTTTTCCCTAAGTGTCTGTTCCTAGTCGTATATTCAGCAACATTGATTGATAATATTCTTGTTGGTTCTCAGTTTTGAGTCATAGCTATGGTGGTGTTGGCTGTTAATCCTTGCTCAGATCACTTGTCAATGGTAAGTTTAGTATTTGTTGGGTCTAAAATTAATAACAGAGCAAAATGATAAAGACCCGTCTGCTAACAAGCGAAAATCTCCAGAAATTTGGGGAAGAGCTAAGTGTAGTAAATTTTGAATGTAATATTATCAAAGCCAGGTATTAAGTTGAGCAATCTATTACAAAACCCAGGTCACAACCTGTAAACAAAAACGCATATAAGAAAACAGGAACACTTAATACTAGAGAATGTGACATCCTCTTTCTTTCACAAAGAGGAACAATATACTCAGAGGTTGAGTCTTGAGGGTAGCTTGACTTGGCATCCAGTTCTGGTGGTTGGGACGCACTGTTGTTCTGTCGCGTCTCTAGCCTCATGGACCTGGACGGCGGTAGCTACATCTTCTCCCTCTTCTAGGCAACAGAGTGGCAACAGAGGGTCACACGGGGGGCTGGCTTTCTCGTCTTTCTGCTCTCGTATCTGTCGGACTAGACAGAGTGGTATAGTCCTCTATATTCTCTCGTAAATGCCTCCTATTGCGGTGGTATCTTTGCTTGCTCGGCGTTTTAATTGTATACGACCTTGGCTGCTCAAACTAGTAATATTACTAGTAGTAGTAGCAGAAGTAGTATCAGTAGTAGTAGCAGTAGAAGTAGCATAAGTAGTAGTAATAGCAGTAGTAGTAGTAATATTAGTAGTAGTGGTAGTATTAGTAGCAGTAGTAGTAGTAGTAGTAGTAGTACGTTTTTTAGTAGTAGTAGTAGTAAAATTAGGTGTAATAGCAGTAGAATTATTTGTAGTAGTTGTAGTAGTATTTGTAGTTGTAGCAGCAGTACGATTACTAGTAGTAGTAGTACTAGTGGTATCAGTAGCTAGTAGTAGCTAGCACAATCACCAAAGGTATAGTTATTGGACCTTTCAACTACCCAGAAATAAATGGCTGTCTCAAAACGTTGATCAAATGTGGCAGGGGTAAAAGAGGCATGGGAGAGGGACTGATCGTCATCCAAATACCTGAGACTCTTAAAAAGAGCACTAGAACTTTCAGTGGCAACCGAAGGAGCTCCATTTTAAAGTTGCTGTGACAACTCTTTCCATACGAAGTGCCTTGGTGAAAAAAAAAAACAAATACAGGTCACTTAGCTTTTTACTTAGGCTGCGCTATTGTGATGATAACAATATTATTTGTTGTTGAGAAAGGAGGGTGTGTTTGATCTTTGGTGACCAAAAAGTAAGGGGTACTAAGGTGAAGGTTTCAGTGAATGTAGAGCAGAGTGACGAACTAAATCAAAACACATTATTTGCATGAAGGCTATTAAAAAGGCTTATCCTAGGACCAGCCTAGGGCATTAAGCTGAAACTTCAGGAAGTGATGAATGTATAATCAATAGACCACCATAATACTTAGACACACCTGCATTAAAAATAAGTAACACCTTGCTGTCTAAACTCTCCCTCTTAAAAATATTGCGCGCTTGTGAATTATTTTCGCACGTACCCTAAATGTCTCTGGTAATTTGGGTATTTCGGCCAGATGCAGATTCCTCGTATGAATCCATTGCATTCTAACTACTCGCATAACCTAGGTCTAATTAAGTTTTATCATCCCATTTAATTCCGTGTTCTCGCACAGCCTTTGCCGTGTTACTTATGCTGGTTTGAAATGATCCATATTAACGGGAATGATACAGAACCCTATGTAACACTTGATTTTGCACCAAAGCGACTACTAATCGCCACTTAAACGCAGCAAAAATCATTTTCCTTCATAGTAACTAAGCATTTTAATTTGATTATAATGTAGAGAATAAAAAGATACGACCTTTTCTAAGCCCTTTCATCAGCTGAATCAAATATCTCTTCATAATTTATAAAAGTGAGGACTCAATGGGTCTAATGGTCAGACACTTCTCCATTATGAATATAAGCGTGAAAACTTAGTCAACGGATCCTCTCCGCTTCTTAAAACCACACTACTTTCTCTTAAAACTTTATCTTCACTATCTCTTAGGTTTAAATTCGTAAACACAATAAGAAGTTTTTTTCCTATCAGCTTTCTCATATATAGGTTTAATTGAAGTTTTCCTAAAGTCACTAGGTATCTCCTGTTTTTTCATAATCTTCAGGAATCCATCTCCAGTCTTGCAATTACTATGTATCCAGAACTCCTTTACCGCACTAACAGCTCCTGAAACATTATTTTTTCTTAATCTTCCAATCTTCAAAATTTTCGATTTTTTTAGTTCTATTCTACCTAAATTGGCATAATTTTATCATGGTTTTACCCATTATCAAAATATTTTGCCTAGCCGTCTTCAGCCCTTTCCTTATCATTAATTGAGTCTCAGTTCCTACCTTTAACTGGGATAAGTCCAAAGTGATACTTCATCTCACTTTCCTAGCGTGCAAAAACAATATCTTTCTATATGCCATCTGCTTGTATCTTCTAGATCCCCAATCCAGTTCCACTGTGTATTTTATTCATGCCCTTCATGCCTCTCCTTTTTTACATAAATGTAACAAAATGTATATGTCATATTTCTCTTGCTTCTTATGGGGTACTACCATCTTTTCAAGTTTTGTCTTTTCAAGGATAGTATCGCATAAGAAATAATTAAGTTTCCATGACATTTAAAAAATAACCTGGAACATTTTACAGTTAACATCCTTACCCTGATACACAAAAGTTCGCCATTGTAAGTCCTCGCAGCTGCTTTTTTTTAACGAGTGACTTTGACAGTTTTACAACCTCTGTCACAAGCTACACAAAATTGGGCCTCTCACTCACGTATTTACGCTTTTTAGGTCTACTCCCCTGGATGATTTGAGTACAGGTTTTGCAAAAAGTGTGCAATAAAAGTTTGCCTGCAAAAAGTGTGCTTTGCAACCACACTTTCGTCCTCTGATCTATTTTTTTATTTATTTAATGAAATTGGAAGGAATACTTTTACGTAACAAACTTACTATGGCAATCCCATTATTGACTGGACGAATGTTTCAGAAGTAAGCTACAGATTTTTTAAAAAAATTCCTTAAAAAAAACCCAATAGATTACCTTTTATGTCATATGTGATACTTTTGTCTAGTCTTTTCGTTTTTATAATGCCATAGTTAAGTTCCTGTGACAGCCCCTTCGACACAGTTCAGGAGATGGAAAACAATCTATAAAAGGGAGATATTCAACTAGCTAATTTTGACAAAACAAAATTGTTGTTAAGATTTTGACATAGGTCAGAAAACCTTCAAAAAGGATTTTCGAATCCGACAAATCTTACAACGAAGTTTTACTGATGCTCAGCCGCTCCTTTGCTCTTTTTTTCTCGTCCACAAAAATGTACAAACGTTTCTGTGCTACTCGAGCCTAAGGAAATAATTGTAAGAAAATTTGTCTAATTTAAGAATTCATGCACTATTATTTTTCCGAAATTTTTACTTAATTTTTAATTTTTACTTACTACTATATCACTCTCTATTATGTTGCCACTGAACTAACAAAGCTAATACAGTAGTTCAATATTATTTTGTTTGAAATAATCTGCGTACCAACTGTTGCTTAACTTGAATTATATTGTAAATCTGTAAACTAGCCTACGTTTATCTCGGTAGGCCTAAAATCAAAAGACCTATAAAATTAGTAGGTTAATTATAATAGCAAGTAAGAATTCCGCGCATGAAGCTACCCGTATCCAGGTTTGATAGACGCAATCTGACAGTTGGTTTTATCTTTATTGACCGTTAGTTTAGTGGGACATAAAAAGAAACAAGTTAAATGATTGCTTATCATCAGTGAGTTCATTTTCAATCATGTAAAATCTGGATTTTCCCTCAGATTATGCTAGGGCATTGTTCTGTAAGTATTCATTACTAAATTATAATGCAACAGACATTGTGGCTTTGGATATGATCTCCCGTCAAATTCTTAAGAGATTCGGTTAATTTTCCAGTTAACTCACTAATAGTATATCTAGGAAATAGACACACATTTAGAATCAGAATTTCATCCTAAATCCAAATAAAGCGTTTGTTTGCGTCGGAAATCAACTTTACCCCACCCTCTTTAATGTGCAAATATTTACCCTGAATTGTATATAAGCAAAGGTTTTCCCATTATTTTATCCTATTAAGTACCTGTGTGCATTTATATATTATTCATAATTCAGAAGTGCCTGATTCATATGCCCACACTAATCATTAGTTTTATAGTTTTTGAACACGCATATGATTCCATGGGATCCCATAGGCCGAGTTTTAGGGGGGGCTTACCTGGTCTAATCGGCACTTTCAATGCTGTATGATTGAAATCTCAAGACAAAATATCATAGACAGTGCGATAGCGCTGCCTAAGTAAAGAGCGATGTGGGCACAATATATTATTTACTTTTATTTTTTTTTTACTCCAGGGCACTTCTTATAGAAAGTAATGTCAAAGAAACTTCAAAAAAAGCTCATGGAGGGCAAAAAGTCCCCCCCCCCCCCACGTCAATCACCCCCCCGAACACTTCCAATCAAAATTTCGAGGTAGGTATTTTGTTTGATGTAGTTTATAGGTCCTGATATTATGTCTTTGAGGTTGAGGATGACTCCCTCCCAAAGTCCTCAGGGCAAGGGTTGTAAGCTATGTCCTGAGGGCATATAAAGTTTTTAATGGAAATAATGGTCGTATAAACTTCGAGGGGGCTCACTGGATTAAAAATCGGAAGTCTAATTGCCATATTTAAGAGTCAAATTTATGGCCCCCGCCAACTTCATATTTTCCCCAAATACATCCGATAGAAATTTTGGGATAGCCATGTGTTAAAAAATAGTCCAACGATCTCATAACACAGCCTTTGGGGTTGACACAACCCTATGGTTTCTGAGAGGGTGTGTGATGTATACACACCCTCTGCAGGGTGTTAAGACCGATCTTTCTTAGGGTGCTAAGTGACCTGAGATGCTGCGACTTATGGTGCACTTTATGTGCCTTTAAAAGTTTGTTTTTGGCTATCTTTCAAACAATTTAGGGATTATATTTTTGTCTGGTTTATGAGCCCGTGCTATATCTTTAAACGTTGTTGTAATATTTTATGTTAGAAATATTATACTCGGAATGTCCTGTACAATCCAAAGCATTGGGCTTCTTGTTAATCTTTTGCAAAGTTCCTCTTTACTTTAAGAAATAAAGCTCCTCAACTTGAAACAGCTTCTGCGCTACAAAGTATTTAACAGCTAGTTTAACGTTCGTCCCGATCATTAAACTAACGCTTAATTCTGGCTTTTGTTGAAGAATTTTTAAAGCATTAATATTTTAGCTTACCTTGGTTCCACTGCTCAAAAGATATATCCCTATGTTACACTATGGCCTAAGAAAACAATGTACAGAGGTATGGTGAAATTTACCTGCCGGAGAAGGAAAATACATAAGAGATATCTTTTTAAATTTCGGTCTTTTATTGCTTGTTTATGCGTTAATCTACATACACCTAAAAGATCGTACTCTCGAGCACTCTTTCTCCGAGATATCCGCTTACCACTAACTTTTTCAGATATAATCTTTTAAAGATAACAATAAATATTTATCCGAAGACTTTTTAACTGAAAAGCTTTTGAAAACTATGCGAATAAATACACAAATCACCTGTACTCTAATGTAAACATTATTAATCCCTGAGTATATGCCCCATTTCCTAATACTATCCTTTTTTCCTTTGCATACATTTTTAAACATCTTTTGTATTTTTAGACAGTTTGAATTTTTGTTCATATATGGTGTCACTTATCTCCAATAATACTATATTTTTTGGCGTTAGCAGTTGTAACACAGCTGATAACTATTCCAAACTTTTGCAAGCAATAATCCTCCTAAGGATTAAGGTCATTTGTGTCTCGTGAAACGCTAAGGATAAGTAATAGGCAGGGCCTCCACTTCTAGGGAGATTACTCTATTTTAGGGGTAAATTAGTACTTTTAGAGACGCTTATTTTGAATCCAGGGATTTAGGGGAATCTGGGGTAAAGTAAGGACTTCCAGGAATGTTCTGGGAAAGCTTTATTTTTTAAAACAAAAGGCTGAAAAATTTTCAATTATTGCGTATGCTCAGTTTTTTTTTTTTTTTTTTTAAGCTTATGTTACAACACGTCTTAAGACAGTAGAAACAAATCTGATCCTTAATCTATAAAAAGTAGAGATTACAAGATTTTGTCAGCACAAATTCAGAGTTTACACAAACATCAGTATATGCTGCATGTGACATCTGTCTCAAAGCTGATGTTGATACAGGCAAGATACAAGGAGGTGACCTTAGGCAATAGGGAGCACAAGATTTTTATATTCTCCAAAAGATACCAGAGTTTCATTTAGCATGGTGTCAATTCAAAATAAATTGCCACTAAGTCAAAGGAGATTATGATTTTGATTTATATCCTCAAAAAGATGCCAGAGTTTCTTTTAATACGGTGGTAATTCAAAATTGAACCGTCGTTAGGTCAAGTAAGATTAAAATTATAGTTTCAATAATGATTGACTTAATAATGATTCAATTTAAAATTATCACGATTTTAAATGAAACTCTGGCATCTTTTGGAAGATAGAAAAAATCTTGTGTTCCTGACTGATCATGGGTTGACAGGCGAATGGTCAGGTGTTATAATTTCTCAATGCTAAAATTTTCTTTCAGAGCTATAAATTCCCTTCTATAATTGTACAGTCTAGTTAGGGCGCATCTGACCTTTTTAGGAGTAAAATAGACATATAAAAAGCAATTTTACTACTTAAAAAATGAATATTTTTATTGATTTTGTGATTACAGCAGTTTTAAACAGATCATAATACCTTAAATTTAATTAGGAAGTATAGAAAATATGATTTGAACAATGTAAATACAGTTTTAGACTTGATAACTGGCAGGTGCTGACGTTTCATCCGGACACAAAACGGCCCTTTCCATTGCTTAGCTCAGAAACCAAGGCAAGAAAAATCATTTGACATACTAAAATACAGATCTGGACTCAACCTACAATCTGAGTCCAGAAGCAGGTACACAAGGAATTTACAAAGGTTGGAAGAATCGTTTCTAGCAAGTACGGTCCTGAAACACGACTGGATAATGAAGATAATGATGATCCTGAAGTTCTCATTCTGGTGACTCCATCCAGAAAAAATCAGGGCTTAAAGCAAAATTTCGCAAAAGAAAACATACGAGCAAGGATTGGTTGACAAGTCACTTCATTAAAAATTGGTGAGAGAAAAGAATGTCAAATAAGTCAAAGAAAAATACTCATGTACCATACTGTAAGTTCTGTTTCAAATATGAATATTGTGGGAAATCAAAGTTGACCAAGCATGCTCTGACCAAGCAGTATATAAGAGCAAGCAATGAAATCGAGACTAAGCATAGCATTGGTAGCATTGAAAAACTACCAGCAGTAAAGGGGTAAAGCATTGCATATATTAAATACGTAACCTAACTTAGGTTAGGTTACTCAAAGGTTTTTTTTTGGGGGGGGGGGGTAAACAAAAAAAACTCAAAAAACGAATACAAAATTGTGGTGGTTGGGTGTGGGCAAATTCCAAAGAAATTGCAAAACGGATCTGCATCGTTTTGGCAGAACATAATCTGTCATTACGTCTTGTAGACAGCTTGATCGCTATCCTGAGAAAATTATTTCCAAAATACCAGGCCCTGGTGGGGGTCACTTTGGGTAAACAGAAAGCTACAAGTATTTTGCGACATAATTTTTCTTTGTTGCAACACGACCAGTTAGTCGAGCTGCTCAAGACCACTTTCTTCTCATGTCATAAATGAAACCACTAATCGCACTGTTGATAAGGGAATAGCTGTCATTTTAGTATTCTTTAGCGAGAAAGATCCAAAACGTCATGTCGAAGTGTTGACAAGGTTAAGTGTAGTGATGTATTGGCTGAGGGTCTGACTAACCGCAACCGAACAAGTCATTGAAAAAACTAAATTACCTGGCAAAATATTGTTGGATTTTGTGCAGATAGAACTAACTTCATGTTTGAATCCAACAGATCTGCTTCAGCTTTAATGAAAGCCATGGTACCCCACATCTCGAATGTGAAATGTCATGCTATCTTGTTCACTTATGTTCATCCTATGCATGCTTGTTACTTCCCAAGACGCTAGAAGACATGGCGCAAAATATTTATGCCCACTTTTCCAGAAGTGCCTCCAGGTGAAATACGTATGCCAAATTTCAGGAGTTCTTTCAACACAAAGCACACCGAATTCTTGCATCAAAACAGACAGGTTTGTTGCTCGGCAGGCCCTCGTAAAAAGGCTTATTGAGCATTGGTTTTCTCTTACTCAGTATGTCGTAGAAACTATGTTTGACGACCCAACTGCAACCAATGACCTTATCTTGTCGACATAATAAAGCAAGTTGACAAAGCCATACCTTGAATTCATGGACTACTCTCTCGGCCTCTCCAACGAATTCAACATAGTTTTTCAATCTTTGCTCCCACTTCTTCACCCCTTAAAGGCAATTGTCAGCAAAATTGTGAATGGTGCTGCATCTAACTTCATGAAACTAAACTATATTCGCATTGTTGGTTCGTTTACCGAACTGAATCCTTACCTCTAAAGTGAGTACCTGCCTGTAAGCAGGGCAATATGTGGAAATAGCTGCAAGCGATTCAATGTTAGAACATGAAAATGCTTAATAGCGAAGTGATAACTTTTATCTCTTTTACCATTCTCGCTGAGAATAATATATAGTTCTAATCAAACAGATGCAAGACCGCTTGAAGTTTGGAGACAGAATTTACGCCATTTAGGCTTTGATTGAACTAACGCATGCAAAAAACTTGAAGCCAAAATTTTAAGGCTACTATTTGCGAGATTTCCTGTTTTGACAGAAAAGTTTTGCCTCCAGAAGACGGACGTAGAATGGAGATTACAGGCAATGAATGATGTCATTAAGCTTTGTTGGGAGACGCTCAAATTGAAGACCTGGTCAGTTGAGCAGTAATGGATGCAGATACTTGGTCTGAAGACTTGCAGTGACGAAATTAAATACCCGGAATTGCGTAAGTGCATATCGCTTATCTTCTCGTGACCTTTTAGCAATGTACCTGCTGAATATTTGTTTAGTCTTCCGAAAATAATCAAAACAGACATCCGAAATAGTCTCGAGAATGTCACCCTACTGTCACTTATTCGAGTCAACTACTGATTGAAAAACGATAATAAAACTCCATGAACTGTAAGCATATCGGAAGCTGATGATGGCTTCAAGACGAAGGCAAATGCTACGTGTGATGAAGTATTGGAGATGACACTTAATTGAACTTTTTATGTATTCTCGTTATTGTAAAAGATGTTATATATATTGTTATCTGAAGTAAAAAATACAATTTGATGCAATTGTAAATTCTATTGAAATACAAGGTACAATATCCCTTCTTTCTAGGGAGAAAAATAGGGAGAAATGAGACCCAAAAACGAGGAATTTTAGGAAAAATAGTTAAATTGAAATCAAAAAGTCAATGCACTGGTAATCGGGCTTGTCCGAAAAGTAATCTTGGAATACTCGAACGCACATGGTGGTCTCCAAAACGTGCTGATGCCACAAACACTGTTGCTTGTGTTAAAGCTCAGAGACATCTATATAGTTTGTATCTTGAAACAGTTAATTAAACCTTCTTCGACTTATGAAACTAAATAGACGAAAATGTATCCCTTATAGCGCAATAGAATTTTAGATTTTTTTACTGAAGAAAGAATGTAAAATTTCTAAGGGATACTGTGACAAGAAACACCTTGTATTTCAAGTTCTTTTAAGTTATCATGGAGGAAAACTAAGAGGGAGCCAAATGTATCGTGAGCAGCGGGAAGTCATGCAGCGTCAGTTACAATTGCATTGTTGTGCCTCCACCCTTAGCCGTTTCATCTGATTTGTTATTTAAATTCAGGTCTGTAGTAGAAAGACCAAGAAACTAGAAAGACAAGAATTTTAAATTTATTTCTGAGAAATAACAAACCAATTTAGATCTTTAAGCGTCACCAAGGAAAATTGTGAAGTAGATTAAAAAAATACAATTAAAAACATCACCTTTTTAGTTTTATTTTATGTGCTTTCTACTTTTGCTAAACATTTGGCCTTACAATAAGAAACTTTTTTGTCAAAAGGACACAATAGGTGCGTACATATTTTTTTTTAATTTATCTTTTTTATCTACACTTACTTAGCCCTAATTATAATAATCAGTAAAAACCGGTTGAAAGTAAAAGATTTCGTCCACTTTCAGAGTTTTCGGTTGGATTCCTTCATTAAAACCCGAATTTTGATCAATTAAGAATGAGTTTGCTAGAAAATAAACTATTTTAATATATTACTGCTGCCAGTGAAAGTGTGAGCGTAAGTTTTTCCCCCCTAGAAAAAACAATTACAAATTCACATTTAAGTATGGGGGGCTACTATTTCGACTAACCGTCACAAGCACTAAATGGCATAACATCTAAAATGAAAATCCGTCAGATTTTGACAAAAAAATTTCGGCTATATATTTGCACGTCAGGGAGGTGGGGGTAAAGCATAGCATATATTAAATACGTAACCTAACCTAGGTATCTTTACCGCCCTAAATCCCAAAAACTAAAGTTTTAAAATTTTAGATGCTGTGATGGTTAGTGGTTCTGACGGATTTTTTTTTGTCGATGTTATGACGGATTTTGTCGATGTCCTTACGGTAGTGCTCCTGACGGTTAGATGTTATGACGCCTTCCCTTTTATATCAAAAATGATGATTATCCTAGAAAAAAAGGAAGCAAAATAGTCACAAATGTTTTCCACTTTCAGTAATTGAAGCTGAAAGTCAAGTAAGTAGGGTAATTAACGGATGTCTTTTGTATACCTTACAAAACGTTTTCTCACAATACATCTATTGCTTATCTAAAACCACCATTTGGCAAACCGCTACAGGTATTCAGTTCTAGTTTAAAAAATAACTGCACAAGATCTGTTGAATCTTGATATATTTATGAATTTTATACTATGACGTAGTGCGTAGTGAACCTGCCGTTTTTGCCACGGTTTTACTTTTAAATATTACTCAATTTCAAGTTAGTTTATAACGTAGTCATTAGGACACCAAAGCAAATTATACAGCCGTGTCGGTACTTGTGCATTATTTGCTACACAAGAAAGAAGTCAAGTTTGGTCAATGCTAATAAAATAAAATAGGATGAATATATAATAGGTTAGAAACAAATTTGGGCTATATATTTGCGCATTAGGGGGGTGGGGGGGGGGGGGGATAAAGCATAGCTAATATTAAATACGTAATCTAACCAAACCTAGGCACCTTTCCCCCCTTAAACCCCAAAAAACAATCATTTAAATATTGTAAACTCAATGAGAAAACCACACTTTGTTATCAATTTATCTAGGAAATACCCGTTTGCCTGCTTTCCTTGTACAGTCTATAACGGTGGTTTAGTTATAATGCACAAGTACCTATATATATATATA
>JAQQPU010020968.1:0-12976 GCA_029168905.1 Artemia sp. Kazakhstan ARC1039 | reverse complement strand
TACTACTACTACTACTACTACTACTACTACTACTACTACTACTACTATTAAAACTGAGGATATTAAGGCAAAAATTTTGGGATATATAGAAACTGTATGGAACTAATTCGAAGTACTCTATGCCCCCACACAGGTTATCAAGCGGACGCATCAGAAATGCTTCAGGAACGGTTGATGGTATGTATTAAGTTGAAACTTTCAGCGTGTGTTAAAGGGGGTTTTGCAGAAACCAAAGGTGCTATGTGCATACTGCTATTAATGCTGCTACAACTATTGCTACTGCGCAGGTTAAGGGTATTAAGGTGAAGCTTTTAAGGAATGTTTAGGCGGGTACTGAACTAAATTAAAACCAATTATGAGCATGTGGACTTTCAAAAAGGTAGCAGAGCAATATCTGAAGAGCAACTTGTATTATTGATTTAGACCTTAAAGAGTAAGTTTTGGGGGAATTTGAACTAGCCAGAAGGCACTATATGTATACTTTTAATACTACCAATACAGTTACTGTAATTAATGACGCTAAGGATATTAAGATGAAGCTTAGAGGGAACGTTTAGGAGTTTCATTTAAAAGAAAAAACTGTGTGCATGCTGGTTTTCAAAGGGGCATATAAGTAATATAATAGGCTAGAAATATCATTGAAAGTCTTAAAGGAGCTAATTCGATTCAAAATTAAAAGTTCTGGTGCCCTTTTTTGAGAATAAAAAGAGATTGGAGGGGAAGCGGCCCTTCTCTCAAGCCCATTTATTTTACAAACCGGCACAGTCAAAACTTTGAGACAGCCGTTTAGCTTGGCACTGTAGAACGGTTGAGAAACTATGTCTTTAAGAGATATTAGGCAATATATCGAGAACGATGGGGGCATTAAGTTGAAACTTTTGGGGATACTACTATTACTACATGTGCTCTTACAATTTAAATAAAGAAAAAGAGCGTAAGTGCATCCAGGTTGTGAAAGAGCATAGATAGAATCTTTTGGGAATGATATTAAGTTTTACTTTTCAGGTCAACTTTAGAAGCTATAAAATTAAATAAGAAAATGCTGCTTGTGTCATGATTAGAAATTGTTGAAAAAGTTTCTCTAACATACAAATAGCAACCCATACTATGGATTTTTATAGGAAAGACTGAAAAGATGTAAAATATTATTTTTCCATGAAAAAGATTATGTCAATAAAAATCGAACATAAATTAATTTAAAAACTTTTTCCACAGAACGAGTTTTTCAAAGATTTTCAATCAAGTTTTTCAATCAAGTAGCCTAGTTTTACTAATTTACTCAAACAGCTTACTCTTCTATCGGTAGCTCTGCACCAACAAGCAAGTGTCACTACCACAAATCACTATCAATAAATAAATGAAACTCGAGACGATTGAAATTACAATAAATAGCCGATTCAAACTCAAAACGAGCAAAAAATAACAAGAATAGGGCTGATAACCCCCATGTCTTCTAAAGATCAGAACATTGTTTGTGCTTTACTGAAAACAAAATACGTTTTAAATGTTTTCAGTTTTTTTACTTTCCAAAAAGAAATTTATCAAAGCATTAAGGAATTTATATCACTGTATGTCAATTAAACTAACAATCCTCGGTCATTTTTTTTTTTTTTTTTTTTTTTGTCAGTAAAGCGAAAATTATGGCCTGGTCTTGAGAAGGAATGGGAGTTATCAGCCCTGCTCATGTTAATTTTTGCTCGTTTTGAGTTTGACTCGGCTATTCATTGTGATTTCTGCTCATTTTGAGTTTTACTTATTTATTGATAGTGATTTGTGGTATTTTTACGCTTAGCTCTTTACTTTTCTTTGAGAAACTTGCTTTGTGGAGAAAGTTTTTTAAATTAATACCAAAAAAAAGGTAATTGTTTCCAAGGTGACGCAAGCTGTCAAGTAAATAGGTATATGGCTTTAATGTTTTTCTTTTCTTTTCACGGCCTCTGGGTATATACTCTTAGCGTCTGGGGATGAAATGACCCCCAAAATACCTGGGGCAAGTGCTAGAAAGTCATACAAGCTGGCCATTGCTTGCATATTGGTTTTATTGCAGAAAAAGGGGGCCGTGCTTCCAGGGTTTCCGAAAAGACCAAGGGTATTGAGGTGAAACTTTGAGGGAATGTGGAGGGGTGTATTGGACTAAATCAAAAAACCTTAAGTGCATGTAGTTTGTCAAAACGGAGTATCTGCAGTATCTCAAGAGCGGCTAATTGCATTCAATTGAGACTTCAAATGTATGTTAAGGGGACTGGTAAACTAAACCAAAAAACCCTTTGTACTTCCAGATTGTAAAAAGGGTATATCAGCAACGTCTCAGGAATGGCTAAGGGTAGTAAGTTGAAACTTTCAGAGAATGCTGAGGGGAGTATTGAACTTAATGAAAGACACTATGATCATTCAGGCTGTAAAAAAAGCGTATCTGCAATATTTCGGGAACGGTGAAGAAGTACTAAGTTGAAACTTTCAGGGGCATACTTTACTACATCAAAAATTACTAAGTGCATCCAAATTTTCAAAACAGAGAATCTTTAATATCTCAGGAACGGCTTGCGTAAGAAGTTGAAACTTTAAGGGAATACTAAGAGGGGTATTAGACTAAATTAAAAGACACTATGTAGATTAATTTTGTCAAAAAGGCGTACCCGCAATATCTAAAAAACAGCCACGGCTATCAAGTTGAAACTTTCAGGGAATGTTGAGGGCAGCTTTGAACTATGCCAAAAGACACTGCGTGCATCCATGTTATGAAAAGGACTTACCTACAATATCTTAGGAACACCTAAAAGTATTAATTTAAAACGTCCAGGACAATTTAAGGTAAATCAAGAGACACTATGTGCAATCGGATCGTCAATAGGGTGTATCTGCAGTATCTCAGGAACGGCTAAGGGTATTAAGTAGAAACTTTCATAGACTGTTAAAAACTATTTAACACAATCAAAAGAAACTATCAAAAGATATCAATGTGTTATGATTACTATACGTTTCATCACAGTATGAAGGGAGCAGCCCTTCTGTCGTGGGCAACAAGAGATAAAAAAAAAATTGTGAAGTACTTAACTAATTGAAACCTCAGTGAATGAAACCTTGAAAAAGATAGGGCAAATGGGTAGAAGGAGAAAAACATCAGTAGATTGCAGTGGATATGAAAGGCAGAGGTAATGTATTTGATAGAGATATTTTGTTTTCTTAAAGGCTCGCAGCGGGAGGGGCGATGAGGTTGAGGATCCAAGGGCCAATTTCATCCATAGCAATATAGACTGAATATCTTGAGTGACTCCGCTTCAAAAAAAGTTCAAAATGTCTACCCTGCAGAGAGCGGTAGGTAGAAGGAAAAGTTTTGGAGGGTTCAAGTGCCCTCTTTTCCTCGGATCGTACTGATCGGAAATCCTTGTATGATTCTGGTTCAATTAAAAATACTAGACACCCATCTGTCCACTAGAATGTTGACAGTGGTGATTAGGGTATTTTAAATGAGCTCTGGCGTCACTTTTGTCCTCGATTCATACAGATTAACAATTTTATCCTGACTCCAGTTTGAATAAGGTGCAACCTTATCATTCTAAAAGCCGATATTTTATCTGCCCTCTAAAGCAATTTAATAATTTTAGTTATCCTCCTCCTCATTCTGTAAAAACTTATCGTTAAATATTTACATTATGTAAACAAAGCAGATGATTAAATAGTTTTAATTCCCATGTAAAAATGCATAATGCTGTAGGGCTGCTTCTAATACCCTCGCCCTGTTTGGCACTTTGGCATATCAAGTGAGGATCTGGATAAAATTGACTTTTTCCAAAAAGGGCCCGACGAATAATCATTGACGAGGTTAAATCCCATACCTTTCTTACTGAAATAAAAACCAGGCTAGATATAATGCAGTACGGGAGAATTAGGTTGTGTCTCCATTTTGAAAAAAAAATACATTGCTGAGCCCTCAAACCGAAAGTATCTTTCCCGAAATACAGTTCCTTGAAATCCACCCACCCGTGTTGTTTCTTATCCTAGTCTTGTTTTATCTCCAATCTCTTATTTCAACTGAAGATATGAAACAGCTTCTGTCCCGTCCATAACTGAAATGATTAATAGCAAAGCGGTGCAGCTTTCCTTTTTTCCTTCCACTTTCTTGCAGATTTTTTGTCTGTTTTTGAAGTTTCTGAATTGTGTTGTATGAATAATTAGTTTTTCAATTTTAGTTTAGTTTCAAAATGTATTTTCGATCCGTTAGGTCTTATTGTATTTGTATTTTGTTGTTTTTTTTTGTTTTTTTTTCTTGTTAAAATCGATAAATAGTATCAAAGACCGAACTGCTTTCTGTTTATAAATTTGGCGAAATGTATTGCTAAATTAACTGCTTTAGCGCTGAAAATTACAGACAATTTTTCAAAGTGGAGTTAACTTTGTGAATACTAAAATAATGTATTTAGACTATTTATTATTGGTGAAAAGTTTATATTCACAAAGCACTAATAACACACCATTCTGTTAAGTATCACATTCTCTTACAATAAAGTTTCATGAAAAAGCAGATTAAGGGATAAAATAAAACGGATAACCGTGTAAAAATTCATCTTCCTTCGTTAAACAATGCATTAAGGAAATTCTAGGGAATTCTAGGATTGCTTACCTGTAGAAAAGCATGATCACAATGGGTTGCGTTAAGTAGATTACCCCATTTGAACTTTCTAAAACGAATTATGAAAACAATATCTTTGGCTTGATACGAGTTGGTCCTCAGTTGATACCAACAATTAAAAGGTTTCCACCAGGCTTGATTTCGTGTTCTGGGGATATAAACTTCTTCTCCGTTTTCTAAAGTTTGATTGCATTTTATATCTGAAATTATTATAATCATTTGAAACTTTTCTCCAGTACTAACTGAAAACCTAAAAACAAGTGATAATAACAAACACAAACAAGTGGTAATAACAAACAAGTGATCAAATTGCATCTTGTACTAGGGCCACATATAGGAACGAGACATGGATACCCTGGGTCAGGCGCTAACCCCTTCCATGACGATATTCCTCAGTAATAGTCCTGAATATTGCAGATTGCAGATAATATTTTGCAGATTAGTGGGGAGTTTTCTATTTGACACAAAAGAAGTTCCAAATTGCATGTTTGCTATTTTCCGGAGTCAAATCGGGTTATGGTCACAATAAGACCTACCTTAACGAACGTTTGACTAGATTCACAACATCATTTATAGCAATATTTTCGTATTTCAAGATATTCAAGCTTCGAAGAAGACATATCTGTCTTGTTTACTTGATTAAAGTGGATCATACTAAATGAAGTATAGTTGTACTATTAAAGAATAAGGACAGTTGAATTTTATAATGTGCCAACGCTGGCACCAAATATTGTACTGGTAACCACGGTTGCCACTAGATAAGAGCGTGGAAATGGTGCTGCGCCACTTATTTGGAGGGGAAAGCCTCACTAGCCCCAAATGTTATAATAGAATGTCTCGCGGTTACCACTACTGTACCGTAACTATAGAGTATGTTAATACAATATTACGGTATGCCCTCATCCAGGGTATTGTAACTTGATCGAATGGTCAAACGGGCCAAAACTCCAGGCCAAGGGTACCACCATTTGGGTTACCCCTAATATCTGTAGCAATCTCTTTGGAGGGTAAACGGCCCCCCCTGTCGATATTCTAGTGCCTTTACTTCTCGCAAACTCTTTTTCATACCTTGCCTGGGTCCCTGGAAAATAATTTCACACGGCTTTTATTCTTCCAAAAGGTCACAAAACACACATCTATAACTCTTACAAAACAGACTCCCTAAAAGGGTCTCCAAGTCGACTACCCAATATAGACGAAGAACTAAATGACTAGTTCTATACAACAAACTTTGCGTAGGGTGGACCTTTGATTGTCCCTAGCCTATCCGCTAAATCAAACAGTTCGTGGTAACGAACTGTAAGTAAGGAGCGACCCGGCTCAATGGTAACCGAAACTCTAGAAAACGGGTTTTTGATACCAATAGATATATCAAAAGAATCAGATTTCAATGCTGATTTCAAATATATAACTTTCATCAAGTTTAGTGCTACCCATCAAAAGTTACGCGCCTGAGAAAATTTGGCTGATTTTCGAAAAAAGGGGGAAATACCCCCTAAAAGTTATAGAACCTTAATGAAAATCACACCATCATATTCAGCGTATCAGAGAACCCTGCTGTAGAGGTTTCAAGCTCCTATCTACAAAAATGTGGAATTTTCCATTTTTTGCCAGAAGAAAGATCACGGATGCGTGTTTATTTGTTTGTTTGTTTGTTTTTTTTTTTTGTTTTTTTTTCCCAGGGGTGATCGTATCGACCCAGTGGTCCTAGAATATCGTAGGAGGGCTCATTGGAACGGAAATTAAAAGTTCTAGTGCCCTTTTTAAGTGACCAAAAAAAATGGAGGGCAACTAGGCCCCCTCCCACGCTCATTTTTTTCCCAAAGTCACCAGATCAAAATTTTGAGATAGCCATTTTGTTCAGCATGGTCGAAAATATGATAAATATGTCTTTTAGGATGACTTAATCCCTCGAAGCCCCCAGGGGGAGGGCTGAAAGTTATGAACTTTACTCAATGTTAACATATAGTATTGGTTATTGGGAAGTATACAGACTTTTTCAGAGGAGATTTTTTCTGGTAGGTGGGGGAAGGAGAGGGTCGGGGGCTATATGGAAGGATCTTTCCATGAAGGAAGTTTTCATGGGGGAAGGGAAATTGCCATGAAGGGGGCGCCGGACTTGCCAGCATTATTTATTGGTTATTGGGAAGTATACAACCATTTTCAGGAAGGATTTTTTCTGGAGGGGGGGGGGGCTAGAGGAGGGGATTACTCTGGAGAATATTTCCGTGGAGGATGTTTCTTTGGGGTAAGGGACATTTCTATGAAGGGGGCGCCGGATTTCCAAGCATTATTTAAGAAACGATCAGAAGTTAAATAAAAAAAAACAAGTTTTTTCAACTGAAATGTAAGAAGGAATATTAGAACTTAAAACGAACAGAAATTATAACGTATGTGAGGGGGTTCTCCCCCAAGTCAATACCTCGCTCTTTACGCTACAGTTTTTTTAGTGCTTTCAAAAGAGCTATCTATTCTAATTAAACGGCCTTTGTGATTCAGGGGTTTGTGAATCAAAATTTTTTTTAACTTTTAACGTAAAGAGCGTGGTATTGACTAAGGGGAGAACCCCTTCATATAAGTAATAACATATACGTAATAAAAAAAACAATAAAAAAACAAGCGATACGGCTCAATAGTAATCGAAACTTTTAAAAACGAAATTTTGATGTCAATAAATGTATCAAAAGAATGTGTTTATAATGCTGATCCTAAATATATAAATTTTATTAAGTTTAGTATTACTCATCAAAGGCTACGAGCCTGAGAAAATTTACTCGATTTTTTAAAGAGGGGGGAAACATCCCCTACAAGTGAAAGAATTTTAATGAAAATCACACCGTCATATTCAGCGTATCAGAAAACCCTATTACATAGGTTTCAAGCTCATATCTGCAAAAATCTGCAACTTTGTATTTTTTGCCAGAAGAAAAATATACGAATATAGAAGTTAGTTACGTAAGTTAATTTGTAAAGACATCCATTTAGCAAAAGAAAAGTAAAATTTTTATGCAAATAAAAGCTGCATTAACTAAAAAACGATCAGAAATTAAATAAAAAAAACAAGTTTTTTAAACTGAAAGTAAGGAGCGACATTAAAACTTAAAACGAACAGAAATTATTCCGTATATGAAAGGGGCTGTCCCCTCCTCAACGCCTCGCTCTTTACGCTAAAGTTTGACTCTGTCTCACAACTTTATTTTTTAAAACAATAAAAAACTTTAGCGTAAAGAGCGAGGCGTTGAGGAGGGGACAGCCCCTTTCATATACGGAATAATTTCTGTTCGTTTTAAGTTTTAATGTCGCTCCTTACTTTCAGTTTAAAAAACTTGTTTTTTTTATTTAATTAAAGTTTAAAGACTTGGCTTCTTTTGAATAATATTATCTTTTAATGGCCCAGGTCACGAAGACAAAAATAGAATTTAGCTTGAAAGCTTGCTTATTGCAACACAACAATAGCTTAGCAACGGGACTTTAAATTGTCATTGAAAATTATCCAATAGGCAAATCTAATCAAAGGTAATTACGGAACGAAAACAGGTCATTTATATAAAAAAAAAGAAACAAGGGTGAAACCCCAACATTGACCCTAAGAATTTATAAGATCTAACACACGAAAAGAGCTATATTCCAAGATATACCACTCATTTTCATATGGTGTGGAATGCAGAAATTCATCACCGTTTGTGAAGATGCAGTAATTTCTGCAGAAAAATCCTGCGTCATAATTGTTTTCAACAGTTTTTTTTCCAGATTAACAAATTTGTTCGGCAATTTTTTCCTTATTTCACAATTAGACACAGCCTCACAAATATGACCAACGCTTCTGATAAATTTTTTGTGGGGCCCAGTTTATCTAAAATCAGTTGCACAGGATCCTGTAGTATATCATGAAAGTTTCTCTCTTCATCACAGGGAACATTACTCGTCAGGCCAAGATCATATTCTTACAAATGTCATTTGGTTTATGTTACCAGAAATTCTTTCACCTTTAACTGAGCTTGTTTAAACTTCTTTCAATCTCAATGTTTCCCGGAAGCGCTAAGTTGTAAAGTGGTACAAAAAGTTACCCTTCAAAATCTTCAAGTTGTCTCTCTTCAACGGTATTTTTGAAAATGCCAAGCTCTCAAGACTCACAAGCTTTCTTGCTGCAAAACAGTTCCTTCGTATCAGTTTAGGTATTGTGCTAGTTATTCGACTGTGCAATCATATCCTCTGCTGCTTAGTTTCAATAGCATACGACATTCTTCTTAGAAAACTTAACCAAGTGGGAGTCCGAGCAATTGCTCATTCTTGGTTCCCTTCAAATCTTTCAAGTGTGTTGAATTTTATTGGCAAGAACCCTCTAAATAACTTTGAAGTTGAATAGTGTATCCCCCAGGGTTCTATGGTTTATCCTGGGCCAGACACCTCCTTTTATTTATATTAACGAATTCTTTCATGCAGTAGCAATGTGAAACGCAAGGTTCTGTTTCCCTTTGTACCACCCTTATCGTGCTGGTGAACTCAGATTCCAATCGAATCCTAATGACAGCCTGGTTGAAATTGCTGATGAAAGTACTATATCTATGGTAGCATTTGACTGAGCTTCGCTGGAGACAAATCTTCTTGCTTTATTTTAACGAGCTCTTTCATGGTTTTATGCAGACTTTTAGGCTCTTAACGTATCTAAGTCTAAGTTTTTGCTTCCCTGTATGTGCTTCTTTTGTTTTTGCACGGCTTCATGGAAACATATAATTGTCTTCCAGTCTCCTATTTCTGCATCTGACTGATCATCGTATTACCTTCGATATTCTGACAGTCTATGGTAGCATTTGGCTCAGCTTCACTGGAGACAAATCTTCGTGTTTTATTTTAGCGAGTTCTTTCATGGTTTTATGCAGACTTTTTGGCTCTTAACCTATCCAAGTCTAGTTTGTTGGTTCCCCGTAAGTGTTTCTTTTGTTTTATACGGTTGCATGGGAAAGATCTAATTGTCCTCCAGTCTCCTATTTTTATATCTGACAGATCTCCGTATTACCATTGACATTCTGGCAGCATAAGGGCCCTCACCATGCCCTGCATTCAGTCTGATTTAACCCTCTGGTAGCATCTTCAAGAATATGGAATACTCTCCCAGTTGTGGCATGGGGCTATCATTCCTTTGGTATCTCTAATTTGTTCTAGTTGCATTTTTAAAGGATAAGTAACACATATAAACAGTGATTGATAATATTATTTATTTTAGCATAATTCTCTCAAATGGCATGGTTATGTCTTTACAATGGTTCATTATTTATATGTATATCTAATTTCTTTAAACGAGAAACATTTTTTTCTGAAAACGGCTCCATATACTTTTTTGAAAATTGGCGGAATTCTGAAAAAATTGATCTAGATAGGTCACGCTTCGTTGAATTTCTTAACTTTGACATTCAGAGCACTGGGCAGAAATCACATTACGTCATCACGCGATGGCGCCTTCGCAATGCTTTGTTTTAATTAGACAGTCAGATTCCCCTGGATCGTGCCAGTTCTGAGTTGGTCGTTCATTGGGCGCCGAGGCTCCGCACCAAGCCGAAGCAAGGCACTAAGAGCACTGCTTGGGCCTTCCACGACCAGCTTGAGAAGGGATTGAGTACCCTTGTGAGCACCCAGACCCAACTCGGTAGCCATTCGCATCTTGCTCCAAGCCCGACACCCTCAACCTTCAGAGCCAACCCTTATCCCGAAGTTAAGGATCCAATTTGCCGTTTTCCCTTACCTACATTCAACTATTGCCCTAAAGGCTGTTCACCTTGGGGACCTGATGCGGTTATCGGTACGGTCTGGTGGGAGGAGTAGACGTGGCCCTCACCGTGGTTTTCAAGGATCGACAAGAATGCATGGACGTCGCTCAAGTGCAATGCTCTTCGGAAGATTAACCCTATCTCTCCGCGGAGGAATTCCAGGGTTTATATCTCCCTTACACAGAAAAGAAAACTCTTCCCGGCACTCCCGCAAGCTTCCCATGGCCAAGTCTCGTTGCCGAGACGGATACGAGGATCCGAACGTTACCCCAACCAGGTTCCCGAATAAAAACGGGATTCCTTTTCGCCCTTGTCTCACGCTTTGCGATCAACACTTCGTGTCTCTTTCGTTCAACACTCGTCTTGTGCTACCATTTCAGGTTGGGCTTAATACAAACTGACCCATGTCCAACCACTGTTCACATGGAACCCTTCCCCACATCAGACCTCAAGGATCTCTCTCGAGTATTTGCTACTACCACCAAGATCTGCGCCACTGGCGGCTCCAGGCAGGCTCACGCCCAAACCCTTCAACGCAACCTTTTCGACCTCCCTACTCACCGGCGCGTCAGAGACGATCACCAAGGATTGATGAGCTCTGCGACCGGCGGTCCGGTATCAGCCCAATGCTAAAGCGCCTCCCATTTTAAGGGCTAGTTGCTTCGGCAGGTGAGTTGTTACACACTCTTAAGCGGTTTCCGACCTCCATGGCCACCGTCCTGCTTTCTGGAGCAACCAACTCCTTTCCGTGGGATCGGGAATATGCATTGGTTTGGGCGCTTTAACCGGACATTAGGTTCATCCCACAGCGCCAGTTCTGCTTACAAAAAATAGCCCACTGGGCACCGAGAAAATTCGTTGAGAACCTTAATCTCGAATAAATTCTTGTGAATGACATCTTACTTATATACTATTCAAGGGCAAACTCACATCATTTTCCTCCCAGGGGTGGTCGTGTTTAGTATGCATGACGGGTTTAGTATTATGCCGCATGTAAACTTACAAAAGAAGACAAATGACTCTGAACACATTAAAAAATGCATGGAACTAGAAACAGGAAATATTACATTCAATTGCTAATGTAAATTTCGCACAATGTAATCTGTGGTTAAAAGCAAGATCATAATGAAATGGGGGAGAGTGTTAGTTTAGCGCCCGTGATGATGTGAAGGATAATCAGGAAGGAGGAATTTAATTCACGCCAAAATTACTTACTTCACTTTTAAAGAGCAAAAACTACATCATTTTCCCCCAGGGGTGGTCTTATTATTTATAGTATCTATGACATATGCAAAAATTATAAAAGATGACAAATGACTGCGAACAGCTGAACAAAATAGCAAGAAACAAGAATCAGCAAAATTAACATAGAATTGCAAACGGAAATGTTGCACAACGAAATCTGTGATTAGAAGACAAAGTTACAAAAGAATGAAGGAACGTGTTAGTTTAGCATGTGTGAGTGTGTGAAGGATACTTAGAAAGCAAAAATTCAAGTCATGTCAGAATTACTTAAGTCAATTGAAATTGCTGATTTTCCACCCTAGAATAAAGAAAAGTGTTATTTTAAAGTCTGGAAAGATAAACAGGAAGGAAGAAATGAATTAAAACCTCATATTCTTAACCACTCTGGTATGGAATGAAGTTATTATGGCTCTGAATTTATGGAAAAAGGAACTGAATTTATGACAGAATTTTTTAATTAAATGAAATTGTTGATTTGCCACTCTATGACTGAAAACCAAAGAATATCATGATAATCGTGGTAATAGTTAATTTGAATGTTTCAGAAATCGCAATGGATTAAGAGTAGTAAGCGCCCAATTCGTCCGAAACCTACACGCAAACCTACGCCTGAGGCATGGGTATGTGTGTAGGTTTCGAACGAATTGGGGTTACCAGGGTCATTTGCATAGAGGTATCATTTCTATAGAAGGTATAGTAATTTGAAATATCATATGGAATTTGCTTGAAGGTATATACTTTGCGTACGTGCCCGTACCAAACAGGTTGGTTATAATCTGTTCTGGCTCAAGTTTTTTGTCTTGTTTCATTGATTTTTTATTGCCGAGAGGAATCGATTTTTTGTGTGTCAGTCGATTAGAGAAAGTTCCGTGGTCATTCATCTGTAAGTTGATTAGTAGGTTTTTTTTTAAACTTGGCTAATAGGTTTTTAAACCTATTACTACGAACGCTACATGCATTCCATTTTTGGAACTAGGAGCGAGATTGTGTGATGCTATAAGACTGGTTTCGCTTCATGGGTTCATTAATAGAAGGACTAATGTTTATGAAAAGGGTAATTACTTCTTTAGTTTACGAGATTTGCGAATTTTTTGCGAAAAGATATTTGCGTAGACGCTTACAAGGGACATTGCTAGAAAGTATTCAATAGCTTAATTGAAAAGTAACGATAGAATGACATTGTGACTTGACCTAGCTTTACCTCGCCGATGTGGTCTGTATAATACGTAAGTAACGTTTGAAAAATATTGTCAATTTAAAAAGAAATGGCTGAAAAGTGTTATGAGGGGGGTGGGTTGCATAGAGGGGTGAGTTGCACGAGGGTTCAGTTAAAGGG
>JAQQPU010020967.1:356-15067 GCA_029168905.1 Artemia sp. Kazakhstan ARC1039 | reverse complement strand
TAAGAGAAATTTGTGTGTTTTCAGTAAAAATTTG
This sequence comes from Artemia sp. Kazakhstan ARC1039, assembly GCA_029168905.1. Classification (NCBI taxonomy): domain Eukaryota; kingdom Metazoa; phylum Arthropoda; class Branchiopoda; order Anostraca; family Artemiidae; genus Artemia; species Artemia sp. Kazakhstan ARC1039. Next base: position 15,033 of record JAQQPU010020967.1, on the reverse strand, counting down.
GTGGTATTAAAGAAGATTGCTGTTTCTTTGATGCACACATTTAAAATACATGTGATTTTATTAATAATATTTGATTTTTGTTCTGAAAAGATATAAAAAAGCATTTTGAAAGTATTGCTTGGTGATGGGATATTCAAAAAGCTATAAAGTAGAGTTGTGGGTATAAAGGATGAGTACTTCAATTTGTAAAATTGGTTTAGAAGGGACATTACGTAAAGAACTTGTTCTGAAATCAAACAGTTCGTGGTAACGAACTGTAAGTAAGGAGCGACCCGGCTCAATGGTAACCGAGACTCTAGAAAACGGGTTTTTGATACCAATAGATACATCAAAAGAATCAGATTTCAATGCTGATTTCAAATATATAACTTTTAGTTTAGTGCTACCCATCAAAAGTTAAGTGCCTGAGAAAATTTGGCAGATTTTCAAAAATAGGGGGAAAATCCCCCTAAAAGTTATAGAGCCTTAATGAAAATCGCACCATCATATTCAGTGTATCAGAGAACCCTACTGTAGAGGTTTCAAGCTCATATCTACAAAAATGTGGAATTTTGCATTTTTTTGCCAGAAGATTGATCACGGATGCGTGTTTATTTGTTTTTTTGTTTGTTTTTTTCCCCAGGGGTGATCGTATCGACCCAGTGGTCCTAGAATATCGTGGGAGGGCGCATTGGAACGGAAATTAAAAGTTCTAGTGCCCTTTTTAAGTGACCAAAAAACTGGAGGGCACCTAGGCCCACTCCCACGCTCATTTTTTTCCCAAAGTCATCCGATCAAAATTTTGAGATAGCCATTTTGTTCAGCATGGTAGAAAATATGATAAATATGTCTTTTAGGATGACTTAATCCCCCGAAGTCCCGGGGGGGAGGGCTAAAAATTATAAACTTTACCCAATGTTAACATATATTATTGGTTATTGGGAAGTATACAGACGTTTTCAGGACGGTTTTTTTCTGGTATTGAGGCGGTGGGGGGTCGGGGGTTATGTAGGAGGATCTGTCCATGAAGGAAGTTTTCATGAGGGAAGGGAAATTGCCATGAAGGGGGCGTCGGACTTACCAGCATTATTTTTTGGTTATTGGGAAGTATACAGACATTTTCAGGAAGGATTTTTTTCTGGAGGATGGGGCTGGAGGAGGGGGTTACTCGGGATAATCTTTCCGTGGAGGTAGTTTCTTTGGCGTAGGGGACATTTCTATGAAGGGGGCGCCGGATTTCCAAGCATTATTTAAAAAACGATCAGAAATTAAATAAAAAAAAACAAGTTTTTTTTTCAACTGAAAATAAGAAGCAACATTAGAACTTAAAACGAACAGAAATTGTAACGTATATGAGGGGGTTCTCCCCCAAGTCAATACCTCGCTCTTTACGCTACAGTTTTTTTAGAGCTTTCAAAAGAGCTATCTATTCTACCTAACGGTCTTTGTGATTCAGGGGTTTGTGAATTAAATTTGTTTTTAACTTTTAACGTAAAGAGCGAGGTATTGACTAAGGGGAGAACCCCCTCATATACGTAATAAAAAAAAACAATAAAAAAACAAGCAATACGGCTCAATAGTGATCGAAACTTTTAAAAACGGAATTTTGATGTCAATAAATGTATCAAAAGAATGGGTTTATAATGCTGATTCTAAATATATAAATTTAATTAAGTTTAGTATTACTCATCAAAGGCTACGAGCCTGAGAAAATTTACCCGATTTTTTAAAGAGGGGGGAAAAACCCCCTACAAGTGAAAGAATTTTAATGAAAATCACACCGTCAGATTCAGCGTATCAGAAAACCCTATTACATAGGTTTCAAGCTCATATCTGCAAAAATTTGCAACTTTGTATTTTTTGCTAGAAGAAAAATATACGAATATAGAAGTTAGTTACGTAAGTTAATTTTTAAATTACATCATAACCAAATTTAGAGACATCCATTTAGCAAAAGAAAAGTAAAATTTTTATGCAAATTTTGTTTACTTATTCAATGACGGTGAGCCAAAATAAAAGTTGTATTACATAAAAAACGATCAGAAATTAAATAAAAAAAACAAGTTTTTTAAACTGAAAGTAAGGAGCGACATTAAAACTTAAAACGAACAGAAATTATTCCGTATATGAAAGGGGCTGTCCCCTCCTCAACGCCTCGCTCTTTACTCTAAAGTTTGACTTTGTCTCATAGCTTCATTTTTTTAAACAATAAAAAACTTTAGCGTAAAGAGCGAAGCGGTGAGGAGGGGACAGCTCCTTTCATATACGGAATAATTTCTGTTCGTTTTAAGTTTTAATGTCGCTCCTTACTTTCAGTTTAAAAAACTTGTTTTTTTTATTTAATAATATAAAAAGCCTTTTGAAAAGTATTGCTTGGTGTTGGGGTATTCAAAAAGCCTTAAAGTAAAGTTGTCTGGAAAACGATGAGTACTTCAACTTGTAATATTGGTTTATGAAGGACATTACGTAAAGAACTTGTTCTGAAAAGATATAATAAAGCCTTTTGAAATGTGGGGGCCCTTCTATGTCTCAAGTTCATATAAAAATTATTAAAAAATGGGGGCTCGGGGGCCTTTGCGGGCGCCGGGGGCCCAATGGGGGCCCAAGGGCCTTTGGGGGCTCGGAGGGCCCCTGGGGTTATTGGGGTTGGTGGCCCTTTGGGGTTGGGGTAGGAGGGCCCTTTGGGGTTTGGGTAGAGGACCTCACAACACTGTTCAAATAGAACTTTTGTATTATAACGACCACAGAGTTTCACCCCAAATCATCTTCTAAATCATCTTCTAAAATCATCTTAAAAAAAAATATGCCTCAAATGGCTCAAATGGTTTCGCTTAAATAATTCCCTAAATTATCTCAAAATGGTTTCGCCCAAATAATCCCCTAAAAGTAGTTTCTGTGTGTTCCTTTTGTTTTGGCATCACTGCGCTGTCACATTTGAAATTCCTAGGAAACCATTTCCCGCGTTAATCTCTTCATCTCATAGATGTTCCTAGCTAAACTATTATGGCGTCGATAGAATATTAATTTATCTCTGTGACTTAAAGATCAAAGAAGCCGTATTTAAAAATATAATTTTTATCTCTTTAGACTCCCGCATAATTCCAAGATAACAAGTGATGTCATTTTTAATTCCTGACACTAAAGATCAATGAAACCATATTTAAAAATAGAATATTAATTTTTCTCTCTGACCTAAAGACCGTTTATCGCTCAGACCTAAAAAACAAAGAAGCCATATTGGTTTCTTAATTCCTCTTTCGTAAATCAATAATTACCCTCGATTATGTAATTCAAGTTCTCGGAAATTCACTTCCCCCCTCGATTCCTAGATCAATACATTCCCCTAGCGATTATGTAAATCAATTTCTCTAAAATTTTCTCCCCTTCGTGGATCGTTATCCTTGAATGAATTATAGCCCGTCAGCGTTAGACTAAATTGTAGATGGCGGCAGTGGTGTGGATCACGAGTAGCACCCCCTTTCTACTTTTTCCACAAAATAAGTTTTTGAATGAAAAGTAAAGAACTTTATTAAACAAAAAATGAGCAAAAATAAAATAAAATAATCTACTATGCGTGCAACTACCACAAATCAGCATCGATAAATAATTGAAACCCAAAACGAACAGAAACTACAATAATTAACTGAGTCAAACTCAAAACGAGCAGAAATTAACATAAGTTGGGGGCAAAACCCCTATGACTTCCTAAGGCCAGAACAAAATTTGCACTTTACTGAAAAAATACAAATGAATGCGCATTGTCAGTTTAATATACATATACTGATATTTAGTAATCAAAATGTTAATATTATTTGATTTATTAAAGTTATAAAAGTAAAAACATTTATATTTTGTGCAAGGGTTGTATGAAAGAAAAGCAAAAAATCATTAGCAATGTAAGACACAGTGAGATAGCACATAGCTATCAAGCCAAGAAGTTTGGAAGAAAAACATAGAAACTGAAAAGATAAAAAGAAAGAGAGAGAATTTAGTAGCCTAGCTTATGGTTGGTTCATTGTATACGGAAAAATAATTCAAACAGAAGATAGAAAGAAAGAAAACTGGTTGGGAGGCAGGTAGAAGGGAAAATAGTGAAACTTTGAGAGAAAACGCTGAAAAGACAGAGACAATGAAGTAAAAACAACATTAAACATATAAGGAACATATAGCAAACATGGAAAGAGCACACAGAAAGCATTCAAAAGATAGGGCCAAAACTGACTGATTAAAGCCGTGGGCAGAAAAATAGCCAGAAATATACAAATAATACAACGTAGCTCCGTGAGTAGAATGTATCTATGGAATTCCAGGAGCTTATGTTCCCTCCTATGCTATTCCAGGAGCTTATGTTCCTTCCTATGCTATTCCAGGAGTTTATGTTCCTTCCTATGCTATTCCAGGAGCTTATGTTTCTCCTATGCTATTCCAGGAGTTTATGTTCCTTCGTATGCTATTCCAGGAGTTTAAGTTCCTTCCTATGCTATTCCAGGAGCTTATGTTCCTTCCTATGCTATTCAATGAGTTTATAATCCTTCCTATGCTATTCCAGGAGCTTATGTTCCTTCCTATGCTATTCCAGGAGCTTATGTTCCTTCCTCTGCTATTCTAAGGGTTTATGTTCCTTCCTATGCTATTCTAAGGGTTTATGTTCCTCCCATGCTATTCTAAGGGTTTATGTTCCTTCCTATGCTATTCTAAGGGTTTATGTTCCCTCCCAAGGCTATTCTAAGGGTTTATGTTCCCTCCTATACTATTCTAAGGGTTTTATGTTCCTCCCGTGCTATTCTAAAGGTTTTGTTCCTTCCTATGCTATTCTAAGGGTTTATGTTCCCTCCCAATGCTATTCTAAGGGTTTATGTTCCCTCCTATACGATTCTAAGGGTTTTATGTTCCTTCCTGTGCTATTCTAAGGGTTTTATGTTCCTTCCTATGCTATTCTAAGGGTTTATGTTCCCTCCCATGCTATTCTATAGCGCTATGTTCCTTCCTATGCTATTCTAAGGGTTTATGTTCCCTCCCATGCTATTCTACGACCGCAATAGGACCATGCTATTCTACGACCGCCATAGGAAAACATTTCCAGAGCATGTACTTATTGATTTTCTTGGTTTATGTTTTCTTGATACCTTTCTAAACGAGCGGGATTCCCCACCGGTTCCTAAACATTGCAAAAAAGTGAGCAGTATGAGTGGCGATTCCCCACACAAGTTTGTTTCAACTCAAAGTTTTTCAACCAGACTGTTTTTTGAGCCAACATCCGTTTTTTTAGGGGTCCATTCAGAGACAGCGGAGGTTTCTCAATATACGGTAAGTTGATTGGTGATTGGTTATAAATAAAAGGAATGATTTTTTATTCGTCCTTGAGATTTTGTATAAAATGCTCATACCTTACGATTAAATTTTCATAATGATTTAACATATCATGGATAGTACACTAAATATTATTGACATTGAAGTTATGGATACATCAATTTACAATGTGAGTACAGTTTACTAAATTTCTTAATTTATTTCCAAATAAAACCATTTTACCACCCCACTAGTAAATTCAAATTTCAGGGGCGCAGAGCCCCCCCCCCCCCCAACAATACAAACCCTACAATATGATGAGTATACCCGCTAGAAAACGTAAAGTACGCTCTTTTTTCTATTATGTAAATAACATCCCCCTTCCCCTCCTATGTTTATGAGTTTAATTCATCAGTTTCCTCATTCATTCTATTAAAATGCGCTTTCTTTATCTGCTAAAATATAAGCATCTGTGTTACAAGAAACGGTCAGTTTTGGAAAACAGACTTCGCACGCTCGTGTTATCACAGATTAATAGCACATGTTTATGGATAGCGGCAAGGGTTTTCCTTGACAGAGATAAATTGTATTCTGGCCTAATTAGACGAGATATATTCTAATTTCAATTGTATTCGATGATTAAGAGGGTTTTATAAAAATATAAGGCGTGGGAGGGGAGCAATGTATCAATTCTAACACCTTCGTTGCGAGGTGAAAAACAAACTATTTCGTCGCATGGAAATTAAGGGGGAGGGAGGGGGGATTCTTTGTGCAGACTAATTTTATCTTCTGTAAAAAAGGGGATTGTTTTTTCCATACTAAATTTTGTCTTCTTTTTAAGGAGGAAGATTCCTACAATTTCTCTCCTCCTCAAAAGAGGGCTAAGGCTAATGGTATTACTCCAATGCAACAACTGGAGATAGCCGAGTCATCCAGGGCCACGCGAATACAGTCTGGTCAAAAATCGAAAAGAGAATGGACGGCTACTCACAGGATGGTGAACCCCACTGGCTCATCTGTACAAACCAGTGACATCGCCACCACATCTATGCAAGAAACGGACGGCACTCAACAGCAGTCTGAATTTGGAAATGTGGGTGTAATTTCACCTCTAGCTTCTACCTATTTTTATCCAATTTTTTTTTGTTTTTTTTCTATTTTCTTTTCGCCATTTTTCAACACCGTAAAAGTGTATGTCAGAGATATTAAAATGTTAATCCCCCGCCCCCAACCATCGTTTTAAATTTCTCTGCTCCCCTCAGAGATATCTGAATATAATGCATTTTTTTTATTGGTAAAGAAAGCACTCTTTTGTGTCTTTCTGAACTTTCTTTGGGAGGGGGATGGAGCCAAGTATTTAGTTTAAATAATTCTAGGAGGAATTGAGTTTTGTGGGTGGGGTGAAAAAATGAACATGTTTTTTCAACTTTATAAAATAATGGTTATTTCACTAGAAAATTAAACCTTTTTTCTATAGGTTAAGGAATTAGCCTTTTCGCCATTTTTTAAACACTGTAAAAGTGTGTGTGTGTGTGTGTGTTTGTGTGTGTGTGTGTGTTTGTGTGTGTGTGCATGTGTGCGTATGTATGTGTGTGTGTGCGTTTATGCTTGTGCATGTGTGCGTATGTGTGTGTGTGTGTACGCGTGTGTGCGCATGTGTGTGCATGTGTGTGTGTGCGTTTGTGTGTGCGCATGTGCATGTGTGCTATTAACAAAATTTGTAATTTATTATGCACTTGTCTTATAAATAATGCTATAAGCAAAAATTTGTAATTTATTATGAATTTGTTTGATAAATACGAATCCAATTAAGAAATAAATTATTTGATACATCCAATTAAGAAAAAAAACAGTTGTTTGATAAATACAAATCCGACTAAGAAAAAAAATAGTGTGCTATAATTGTGATAAAACTTTCCTCAAAGAAAAAAAAATGTTTGATAAATCCGACTAAGAAAAAAATAAATAGTGTGCTATAATTGTGATAAAACTTTCCTCAAAGAAAAAAATTGTTTGATAAATCCGACTAAGAAAAAATAGTGTGCTATAATTGTGATAAAACTTTCGTCAAAGAAAAAAACTCAATCCATTCATTTTCTAGTTTCAGGGGGAAGCTACGAAAACAACTGCCTTCCCTGGCCCAGGACTTCAAAATATCATGGGCAATTGTCCTTTCTCGACGGATGATGTTAATGAAGGTATGTCATTTAATATCCCCCTGGATTTTTAATTTACAACTGAAGAAATGGACAGCCTTATGCAAATTGTTGGACCTAATGTTTCCGGGGATATTTTTGACGATGACTTTGTAATTAGTGATTTGGATCCTGTGCAAATAGGTGCAGAACATGAAAATAGCGTCATGTCCCCAGAACTACGTGAGTTTTATTTGTTAGAGTCTGCTCTAGGTCACTTGCAAACACATAGGGTAGATTTTAATCCCCCCCGAGGAAAACCCGGTTGACGGTGGAGTCATTTTAACAGACCCTGTAAATGTTCTTCTTACCTATATCGACTGAATTCGAGCACTTATTGAGATTCAGATTCAGAAATGGGGGGTCAGGGGGATTAAGGCATCGGTAAATCAAAAAGTTTATTTACAAAAGGGGACATCTGGGGACATTTTTTATTTTCATTTTTCAACTGGCAATCAAACTTTACCCTGGTCTAAATGAATTTGAGGGTAACTTTTTCAACTGGGTTACTAAATTAATATCAACTTTGGACACGTTTAATGAGAGGGGAAGTGGGTCCACAATTTCATACATTGAACAAATGGATCTGAATCTCAGTAGATTTAAAAAAAAAACTTTAGTTTAAGAGGGGTGAAAAAAAAAAAAAAAAAAAAAAAAAAACAAATTTGCCCCACCGTCACGTCCACATATCTTCTAATTTGACATGGGGCTGCAATGCTTCAAATATGCATTCTTAGCAGCAGCCCATAAAACATTGAAAGATGATTCAAGAATGAAAAATCTCGACAGACTTGCACGTAACGGTGGGGAAAATTTCCCTAAAGTAAATTTTGATTGTTTAGAGGGGAAGTATCTGGTGTCCTTAAAAGAAATAACCGTATTTGAAAAAGCAAATGAAAATCTTGGGTTGGGGGGTGGTTTTTCTCCAGTATGACACAGAATTTGTAAATGGGGAAAGAAACCGAATAAAAAAGGGATTTTATATTCAGTTAGGACACCGTTGGTACATAATGTTAAAAATTGGGTTTGGGTTATTTATGGTCCCCCCAAAGATGTAAATTCCTATGGTCATTTTTTCCCCGTTAGGGCAATAAGTCGACTCTTATCCCAAGGTATGAAGAAAGGGGGACGTCACTATTGCCCCATGTGCCTTTCCCAATTTAGATCTGAACAAACATTGACAGATCACATGAGATATTGCAAAATTCATGGCAATCAAAGAATAGAAATGCCGGCAGAAGGCAAAGATACTTTACAATTTCAAAACTTCCAAAATTCCCTGCTACAAATTGATAAAGTATGTTTGGATTTTGAATCAAGACTGGTGGAGGTATCGGACCCATCAAGGCCAAATATAGTCAAGGAACACAAACTAGTTGCGTGTTCCTATGCGCATGCCCGTTGCGATTCTAATAATAAAATGCAGCTGGAAGATTTTTTTTACTATGGACGAGGAAAAGCATGGAAAAGTTATTGGTGTCTTTAATAAAACAGCGAACGGTGTAATTTCACGATTGCGTCACACCAACTACCCAATGTCATTATCAGATAAGGAGCAACTGGCACTAGAAAAGGGGACAATTTGTTGGGTTTGTAGGGGTGTTCTTGCCCCAAAAGACGCAGTCCAGGATCACAATCATCTTATTGACCCCAATTCAACGGGGAAAATTAACTTTCGGGGGTGGGCTCACAATTCATGTAATTTAAAAATTAAACAGCAACTCTTTCTTCCGGTTTTTATACATAATTCTAACTACGATCTAAAGTATGTGCTACCAGCAATGGCACATCTTCAAAGAATTGGAACAGTGGATGATGCATGGGTGATAGACAGCTTTTCCTTCAAAATCATTCCTAAATCATCGGAAAAGTTGCTTGTTTTGGAATTTATGCGGAGATTTGTTGAAGACAACGTTGAGTACAAGAGTAAAATTCGCTTTTTAGATTCCTATAGTTTTTTCCCCAAATCATTGAGCGAAGTAATTCAAGTGCAGAAAAACGATGACGGCTGCAACGCTTTCCCCCTTCTCAAGTAACAATTTCCAAATGATTTATACGATTTGTTGACGGTCAAGGGCATCTATCCTTATGATTATTATTGTTCCATGTCGAGATTCGCCGAGGAAACTATTCTCTCGATCGAATCGTTTTACGACAGTCTACACGATCGTAGGTGCACCCCCGATGAATACAGTTTTGCTAAAAAAGTGTGGGCAGAGGGAGGTTGTAAAATGGGTTTGACTACTGCAAGCTGTATTTGTCGAGTGATGTGTTAACTTTGTTAGACATTATGTGCAAAAATACGGACAAAATCTATGGGGAATTTAATCTTGATTTAGGATATTTTTTTCATCTCCTCATCTGGTAATGGACCTCATCCTAAAAATTAGCGGGGAAAAAATTGGGCTAATCACCGACATCGATCAGCACCTGTTCATCGAGAGGTCAATGAGGGGTGGATACGTTTTTCACGGGGATCGTATCTTGGAAACTGATCCAACTGGAGAGAAGACGGGGACAAAATCGGATGCAGTTTTCCTTGATATGAATTCTCTCTACCCCTCGGCCATGTCCCATTATGCGCTACCTTGCGATGACTATAAATGGCTCAATGACCCTCAAGCTCCCCATTTCCCAAACATTGACAGTGTTGAGGAGAATGGGCCGGTTGGATGGTTTTTTGAAATTGATGGGGAGATACCAGTTGAGCTTCACGATTCAGTAAAGGATTTTGTTTTTCCGTGCATCAATAGACCTGTGACTAGGGACTCTTTGAGTCCCCGCAATAGGCGTTTAGTCGAAGTGGACGGATTGCATTGGTCACCTTCAAAACAAAAACTTATTGCTGACCTTCTGCCGAAAAAAAATATTGTTGTACATCATGTGGCTTTAAAATGGATGTGCAACAACGGTTTCAACGTCACAAAGGTTCATAGAGCCCTCCAGTTTAGCCAAAAACCCTATCTGAAAACGTTTGTTGACACTTTTGTCAAGAAACGTTCTGAAGCACAGACAAAAGCCGAAAAAGAAATTTATAAGCTCATTTTGAATTCGGCTTTTGGTAAAATGTGCGAGAGTGTTCGCAATAGGAATCGTTGTGACGTCGTGACCGATCCCAAACAATGTGCTCGAATTATTGCCGATCCAAATTACACTTCCTTCACAATCATTTTCCCGGACATAGTACTATTGAATAGGAAAAAAAGAAGCATTGTATTAAATAAAAATATTGCTGCAGGCAGTGCGATCATGGAGATCTCCAAAAAGCTCATGTTGGAATTCTACTACAATGTGGCTAGGGTACAGTGGCCGGAGAAGGGGCAAGTAGAGGTCTGCTACGGGGACACAGATTCTCTACTGCTAAAAGTAAAAACCCCAAACCTACTTGATGATTTGGCGCACGGTGAAATCATCAGCTCGGCCGCCAGCGGGGGGCGCACCGCCACTACCAAAGTTATCTTTTTTTACTTAGAGCAGATTTTTTGGTGCTTTTGTAAATATACATGTTGCATTCAAATTAAAAAAGTAATATTATTTTAAGTGTATTTTTCTAGTGCATTTTTTTATAAATAAATTTAAAAAGTGTATTTTTCTTTGCTTTCTGTAAAGTGTTGTTTGTGATACAAGAAATATGATTCTTTATTGATTTTGTTCTTGAACAGACTAGTAGTAATAGGGAAATTATTTAGTCGTTAGACAACTATAGTCTACAGTTAGCTGTCCAGGTGAACTGTTGAAGGGAACATGTATCAATTTAAAACACCATTCAGATCATTTCTGTGTGGGCCGTCAATGTCGGGCAAAACAACACTCTTAACTAGAATAATTAAAAATTGCGATAAAATTTTTGTGGAAAAGTCGAAAAAAATCTACTATTGTAACAGTATTTGGCAGGAGTCATACGATAAAATAAAAGCAAATGCCGCGACGGGATTGGTGCAGATACAATTCATACAGGGATTTCATGTTTTCAGCAATATTGAACCAAACTCTTGGCTGATTATTGACGATCTGGCTTAATCTATTGAACAATGGTCCCAGGAAATGCTGCAATTGTTCACCGTTCGCTCTCATCATGAACAGATTTCCATTACTCTGGTTCTACACAATCTCTTTCATCAGAGCAAATGTATGCAAACACTTGCATTGAACTGCACCTACTATATCATCTACAGAGTTGTTCGTGATTCTAGCTCGCTAATAACTCTCAATAAACAAATCTATCCAGGCGCTCCCAAATTTCTGCTCTCAGCGTACAATCAGGCAACTAATAAACCCTACGACTATGTCCTATTGGATCTTAATCAAAATCCACCCGAGGAATTGCGTGTAGTAACAGATATTTTTGACAATAAAATTACAGTATATCTCCCCGTGAACAGTAAAAAGACCTATTAATCGCTATCATGACACTGAAAAAACTACATGAAAATAGACATTTATTTCAGTTCTAAGCACTTCAAAACCCCCACTTAGGAAAGCCATACTCAAACATGGTATTGACAATGATTTCATTAATCTAATATCTGAACTTTGTTTAAATTTGACCGAGGGCAATGTTCAACTGCCAGAAGTAGTTAAGCAAGAGGCAAAGCAACATCGTTCCATTGTACGTACATTGGCCTCTAAAAACAAAGGAAAGAATTTTAAAAGGAAATGACTTCTTCAGGCAGGCGGTAGCTTTTTCACACTTTTACTGCCAATAATTGCAGGACTTTTAAACAGTTTTCTCTAGATGGCCAAACCCTATAAATTGACTCCAATAGATTTCGCTCTCTCACCCGTGGACAATCTGAGTAAATTCATTGACAACGAGAATATTGAGGATGATAAAAAACTGCTTTTACTTCAAGATGCACTTCGCCGAGTGGACAAACATAAACCCTATCGTGCGAAGGCCAGTGGTATTGATCACAAAAAAGAATCATCTCCTCAGGATTCTGCTGCTGCTGGAACACAATTAAAGAAGAAGGAATTGGATTCAATTGTATCGAAAATTGGAAATCTAATGCCCCACTCATATCGTGAACAAAGTAAACGACTCCTAACTTATCTCATGGAAAGTGGTCAAGATCATGGAAAGTGGTCAATCAAGTTGATCGCAATGGGAAAGAGATTATAATTCAAGGCAAGTGCTATAATCTACTTGATTTAATCTATGATATGATTACAAATCGTAAAGGACTATTATCATTTGATGCTCATCTATACAACTTTCTAAATACATTAAACTTCCCCAAAAGCCTTATTAGCAATAGGCAAGTTCTAAAAAAATTAAATGAACATGCACCATTGTCAACACCATTAAAATATGAACATGAAGAAGAAGAAGAAGATTTTAAATCAATTTTGGAAAATACTAGCACACCTAGTGGAAACTTGACAATAAGGAGCAGCAGCACACCATTGATAGCTAGACAAAAGCGAAGACATATCAAGTCAACGTCACCACCACCACCACCAACCACCAGTATACAAAAGGGTAGCGGACGTTACACGACACGTTTACATTCAAAATGGTTGAAGTTCTGAAACGTGTTTATGAAAATATTGGTGAAGTGGGGAGTTTAAGTTCCCCCACCGCTCTTTCCAAAGTCACTGGTGTTCACGCTAAAAGTGTACAAGACTATCTACAAAATGAATCAAGTTACACTCTGCATAGAAATCATAGACTTCGTGGTAATCATTATTGAAAAACTAAAGCCTTTTTCCCATTGCATATAATGCAAGCAGATCTCCTAACTCAAGATGAGATTCAAAGACGTCATAATACACCGTACAAGTTCATTCTACTTGCAATCTGTGTTTTTAGTCACTATGCATATGCCATTCCACTGCGATCAAAGAGAGGTGTTGAAGTTGCTCAGGCCGTTGAAAGTATTCTCGAACAGGATTCGTATAAAAATATTCAAACGGATCGTGGTAGTGAATTATTTAATCCCCATGTTGCAAAAGTACTAGCAAAATATAATACACTGCTCTATCATAGCCATAGCCCTATAAAGGCTGCATTGGCCGAACGATTGATAAGAACTATTCGAATTTTAATTTCAAGGTATTGTACATTGAAAAATACATCTGCTTTTATTCATGATTTAGATAAAATCATGATGATTTATAATCAACGACCTCATCGATCATTGTCCAATTCAACCCCAACGGAAGTTCATCATTTTGATCATGATACAATTGACACCTTTCTTAAACAATATTCCAATGAAACGAGTGTCAAGAAAAAAAATTCAATGTTGGTGATACTGTTCGAATTAATAGAACAACTAATGTTTTTGAAAAGGGTAATTACTTGTGGTCCACAGAACTTTTTAAAGTGGCAAAAATCCTAGACACTAAACCCATAACTTATCGTTTACGTGATACCAAAGATGAAGAAATTCTCGGCGGCTTTTATGACAATGAACTACAAAAAGTTAAAAATAATAGTGAAATCTATCAAATTGAAAAGATATTAAAGACTCGTACTCACAGGGGTAAGAAACAGTTACTTGTTTGGTGGCTAGGATACAACTCTGATTTTGATTCTTGGATCAGTGTTGAAGATATTGACAATGCCCAATGATTTCTATGTAACTTTTATGTCCAACGTTTCCGATCCTCTCTACAACGACTTGAATAAGACAAGTGTTTTTTGGACGAAACTCTCCCCCGCTATCAAATGGCGCGTATGAAGTGGCTCTTGTCGATTGTATTCTCAAAAATACCTATGACATCCTGAGAAAGGATCGCGTGTATGATATAAAAGTTATACCATTCGATTGGACACTCTTTGCCGACTATGAATGGGTTGAAGCACTTAAATCTAGCGAATATCCACATGCCAAATTGAAATATACTGAAAATGATGATATGAGAGATTTGTGTCGTACAATCAATAGAAAAATCTCATATCGTCGGAATGGTACCTTTTACGGGATGGATCAAGTTATTTTTGCTGATTATCCACCTGGTTTTGCCTCGGACTCTTGCATATTTCTCTATGCATCTTTTGTGGAAACATCGAGAGTTGGTAATTCAAATGTCCCCTCCTACGTGTTCTTGAACGAAAAACAACTCATGAACTTGTTCATCACTATAATATAAAGCATCTTCAGTATGTTCCTGTAAACAATTCGTATTTGGAACTCTGTCAGTTAACACTAACAAGTGAATTGGGTGATCCTCTAGCAATAACAAAAGGCTTAACAGTGATTACATGT
>JAQQPU010020966.1:0-10566 GCA_029168905.1 Artemia sp. Kazakhstan ARC1039 | reverse complement strand
TAAACATATAAACGGACATGTAAAAGAGTCAAAACTTTCTTCCATGGATCAGCAGCGTGCTCTCATTTGGAGTTTTCCCCGTTGTTTGTTTTGTAGAGTTAATCAGTTTTGCTTCTAAACAGCCCAAATTTTAAAATTATAAACTAAACAATTATTAAGAAAGACAGATTCAAATATAACTGTCTAACTATAATACATAATCATAGGTTAAAAGTTCAGTGGGTACCATCATATAGTTCTTTTTCTTTTCAATAAACTGTGTGAAAATTTATGAACAAAAGTGTCGAAAAAGTAGGAAACCATTATTTCTCTTTCTCCTAGCAGACTGGGCGACTTCATAGTGGAATTGTACAAATTATTTTTTGTACCATATCTATAGAGGCTCTAGATAGCCGAAATAAGCCCAACCCAGAGGACATTAGAATTAAGATGAGTTGAGAGAAGTTCTTCTCTTTTTATGAAGTGAGACAATTCCAAATTTCTTCGCGTAATTATGGAGACTGCTCATTGGCATGGCAAACTTCAAAGCTACTTCCCTGAAACTGTGTCCTATTGCTAACGCTGCAACCCGGATGGGGCGTGATCGTCTCTTACTGGGTTGCTAGCTACCGCTGCAGCCCGGATCTCTTATTAGGTTGCTAGCTACCGCTACAGCACGGATGTATAAAGAATGCAAACCTGATTACAAACAGGAAAAGGCCTACGGCTTTTTTTTCTTTGAAAAACTAAGAGACAGACCTCAAACAATCTGTAAATTGTTTGATCTGTAAAACTGTCTGTAAAACTGTAAAAACTGTACATTGTAAAACTGTAAAAGCTGTAAATCTGTAAAACTGTATATTGTGTCAACATTGATCTTATATGCCCTCAGGGCATAACTTAAAACCCTTGCCCCGAGGGTTGTGGGGGAGTGTCCTCCTAAAAAAGATAAAAAGATATTTTCTATCTGGAAATCAAATAGATATTTTCTCTCTGGATATCTGAACAAAATGGATATCTCAAAATTTTCATTGGTTGTGTTTGGGGCAATGATGGGCGTGGGAGGGGAGAGGGGGGCTATTTGCCCTCCAATCACTTTTGACTATTAAAAAGGGCACTAGCCACTCCAATTTTAAATCGAATGAGCCCTTTTCGAAGTTTCTACGACGAAGTTTCATACACGGGCACTTCGATTCAAAGTGCCCGTGTATGCCCGCGCTGCCTATGAATTCTAAAACAACTTTCTATATAAACCTTATATGCCCCCAGGGCATAACTTACAACCCTTGTACTGGGGCCTCAGAGGGGGTTATCATCCTAAAAGACCTACTTTCCAGAACTTTCAACTACGTTGAACAAAATGGATATCTCAAAATTTTGATTGGATGTGTTGGGGAAAATGGTGGGCGTGAGAGGGGCGTTAGTCGCTCTCCAATCACTTTCAATTATTAAAAATGGCAATAGCCCTTTCAGTTTCCAACAGTTTCATTTGAGCCTTTTTGAACTTTATACGGCAACACTTTCAATAAAAACCTTATTTGTCCCCAGGGCATAACTTAGAACCCTTACCCTGAGGACTCTGAGGGGGAGGTGCTGTCATCCTTTAAGACCTAATTTCCAAAACTTTCAACTACGTTGAAAAAAATGGTTATCTAAAAATTTGATTGGATGTGTTTGGGGAAAAGATGGGCGTGAGAGGTGGGTTAGTTGCTCTCAAATCACTCTTGACTATTCAAAAGAGCACTAGCCCTTTGAATTTCCAATCGAATGAGCTTTTTCAAGTTTCTACGACATAGATTTCAATAAAAACCTTATAACCAAGGGCATAACTTATAACCCTTGCTCCAAAGACTGTGGGGGGAGTGTCCTGCTCAAAGATATAATTTCCTAAAATTTCAACTGAGTGGAACAAAATGGCTATCTCAAAATTTTGATTGGATGTGTTTGGGGAAATGGTGGGCGTGGAAGGGGTGTTACTTGCCTTCTAATCACTTTCGACTATTAAAAAGGGCACTAGCCATTTGAATTTCCAATCGAATGAGCTTTTTCAAGTTTCTACAACATATATTTCAATAAAAACCTTATAACCAAGGGCATAAATTATAACCCTTGTTCCAAAGACTGTGGGGGGAGCGTCCTGCTCAAAGATATAATTTCCTAAAATTTCAATTGAGTGGAACAAAATGGCTATCTCAAAATTTTGATTGGATGTGTTTGGGGAAATGGTGGGCGTGGAAGGGGTGTTAATTGCCTTCTAATCACTTTCGACTATTAAAAAGGGCACTAGCCATTTCAATTTCAAATTGAATGAGCCTTTTTTGAAGTCTTCTGCGACAACGCGTTCTATAAAAACTTATATGCCCCCAAGGCATAACTTACAACCCTTGCCCTGAGGGCTGTAGGGGGGGGGGTTCATCCTCAAAGACCTAATTTTCAGACCCTAAAATTTCGTTGAATAATATGGCTATCTCAAAATTTTGATTGTATGTGTTTGGGAAAAACGTGGGCGTGAGAGGGGGGGCCTTCCAATCACTTCTGACTTTTAAAAAGGGCACTAGCCCTTTGCATTTCCAATCGAATGATCCTTTTTTCAAGTTTCTACGACAATGCCTTCTAATAAAACCTTATATACCACCAGGGCATAACTTAAAATTTGGATTGAATGTGTTTGGGGGAATGATTGGTATGGGGGCGGGGGGGGGGAGCTAGTTGCCCTCCAATTATTTTCTACGACAACACCTTCAATAAAAACCTTATATACCCCTAGGGCATAACTTAAAACCCTTTTTCAGAGGGTTTTGGGGGTGTGTCCTCTTCAAAAACATATTTTCTATCTGGAAATCAACTACGTTGAACAAAATGGCTATCTAAAAATTTTGATTGGATGTGTTTGGGGGAATGATGGGCGCGGGGGGGCTAATTGCTCTCCAATCATTTTCGACTATTAAAAGGGCACTAGACACTCCAATTTCCAATCGAATGAGCCTTTTTCAAAGTTTTTACGACAACTTCTTCGATACGAAACTAAAATTTAATCATTGAGACTAGTCTGTAATTTTTTAGTGGCCATATACCTAGATTATCATCAAGCAGTTTGTGGTAACGAACTGCAAGTAAGGAGTGACCCGGCTCAATGGTAAATGAAACTATAGAAAACTGATACCAATAGATACATCAAAAGAATCAGATTTTAATGCTGATTTCAAATATATAAGTTTCATCAAGTTTAGTCATACCTATCAAAAGTTACGCGCCTGAGAATATTTGACTGATTTTCGAAATAAGGGGAAAAGACCCCCTAAAAGTTATAGAGCCTTAATGAAAATCACACCATCATATTCAGCGTATCAGAGAACCGTACTGCGGAGGTTTCAAGCTCCTATCTACAAAAATGTGGAATTTTTTATTTTTTGCCCGAAGAAAGATCACGGATGCGTGTTTATTTGTTTGTTTGTTTTGGTTTTCCCAGGGGTGATCGTATCAACCAAGTGGTCCTAGAATATCGCGGGAGGGCTCGTTCGAAGTGAAATTAAAAGTTTTAGCGCCCTTTTTAAGTGACCAAAAAATGAAACTAGGCCCACTCCCACGCAACATTTTTTCCCAAAGTCACCCGATCAAAATTTTGAGATAGCCATTTTGTTCAGGATGGTCAAAAATATGATAACTATATCTTTTTGGATGACTTAATCCCCCGAAGTCCTCGGGGGGAGGGCTGAAATTTATGAACTTTACCCAATGTTAACATATAGTATTGGTTATTGGGAAGTATACAGACGTTTTCAGAGGGGATTTTTTCTGGGGGAGGGGGGGGGGGGAGAGTAGGTCAGGGGTTATGTGGGAGGATCTTACCATGAAGGAAGTGTTCATGGGAGAAGGAACATTGCTATGAAGGGGGAACCGGATTTCCCAGCATTATTTAAATAAAGATCAGAAATTATATATATAAAAAAAACAAGTTTTTTCACTGAAAGTAAGGAGCAACATCAAAACTTAAAACGACAGAAAACATTACGTATATGATTGGGTTCATCCCATAGTCAATACCTCGCTCTTTAAGCCAAAGATTATTTAGTACTTTCATAAGATCTATTTATTCTAATTAACGGTGATTAAGGGGTCATTTTTAAAGAATTGGAACAAAATTCGAACTTTAGCTTAAAGAGAAAGGTATTGGCTAGGGGGCAAACCCTCTAATATACGTATTAAAAATATAAGAATATAGAGGTTCGTAAGTTAATTCGTAAGTAACGTATATTTATTACTAATAAAAATGTTCGTAAATAAAATTAAACAGGTTTCGAAAAAGCCATTTAACCAAATAAAAGTAAAATTAATATTCAATTTTTTTTAAATTATTCATGTACGGTGAGCCAAAATCAAAACCTGCATTAATTCAAAAACGTTCAAAAATTAAATAAAAATAACAAGTTTTTTCAACTGAAAGTAAGAAACGACGTTAAAACTTAAAACGAACAGAAATTATAGTTTGACTTTCTCACAACTCTATTTTTTTAAACAATAAAAAACTTTAGCGTAAAGAGCGAGGCGTTGAAGAGGGGACAGCCCCTTTCATATACGGAATAATTTCTGTTCGTTTTAAGTTTTAACGTCGTTTCTTACTTTCAGTATAAAAAAACTTGTTTTTTTTATTTAATTTAAAACCTGGGAATGAGTCGTTCTATACAGCCCTCACAATCTCTTAAAGTACCCTAATTGAACACACTCTAGCTGAGCCGCTTTCATATGCCCCCAAATCTCTGCTCCGTATTGTAGAGTGGGCATTTATCATAGGCAGCGCAATCGCACTGCCTAAGTAAAGAACGATGTTGCCACAATTTATTTTCTTGTTCTCCATACCACGGCACTTCGTATCAAAGGAGTTGTCGTAGAAACTTCGAAGAGGTTTCATTCGATTGGATATTGGAGTGGCTAGTGCCCTTTTTAACAGTTAAAAGTGATTGAGGGTAACTAGCCCCCCCCCCCCCACGCCCATCATTCCTCCAAACACATCCAATCAAAATTTTCAGATAGCCATTTAGTTCAGCGTAGTTGATTTCCAGATAGAAAATATGTTTTTGAGGGGGATACTCTTCCACAATCCTCAGGGCAAGGGTTTTAAATTATGCCCCGGGGGGATATTAGAACGATGTTGGCACAATTTAGTATTTATTATTTTTTCCTTTAGAGCAGGGCACTTCGTGTCGAAGAAGTTGTCGTAGAAACTTCGAAAAGGGCTCATTCAATTGGAAATTGGAGTGGCCTGTGCCCTTTTTAATAGTCGAAAGTGACTAGAAGGCAACTAAAACCCCTTCCACGCCCACCATTTCCCCAAACATATCCAAAAAAATAATGAGATAGACGTTTTGTTTAACGTAGTTGAAAGATCTGGAAATCATGTCTTTTAGGAGGACCCTCCCCCCAAAGCTCTCAGGGGAAGGGTTGTAAGTTATGCCTTGGGGGCTTATAAGGTTTTTGTTGAAAGCGTTGTCGTCCAAACTTTAAAAAGGGCTCATTTTATTGGAAATTTAAAGGGCCAGCGCCCTTTTTAATAGTCGAAAGTGAATAGAGGGCAAGTAACCCCCTCTAACCCCTACCATTTCAATCAAATACACACATCTGATCAAAATTTTTAGATGCCCTTTCTTAAACGTAGTTGATTTCCAGATAGGAAATATTTTTTTTGAGGAGGACACTCTCCCACAACCCTCAGGGCAAGGATTTTAAGTTATGCCCCGGGAGATATAAAAACAATGTTGGCACAAAGTATTATTTATTATTTTTTTTCCTTTAAAGCAGGGCACTTTGTATCGAAGAATTTGTCATAGAAACTTCAAAAAGGATTCATATTTGAGTGGCTTGTGCCCTTTTTAAGTCGAAAGTGAATAGAAGGCAACTAACACCCCTTCCAAGCCCACCATTTCCAAAAACAAATCCGATCAAAATTTTGAGATAGCTATTTTGTTCAGCGTAGTTGATTTCCAGATAGAAATTATGTTTTGAAAAGAACACTCCACCACAGCCCTCAGGGCAAGGGTTGTAAGTTATGCCCTGTGGCATATAAGACTTTTATAGAAGGCGTTGTCGTAGAAACTTCAAAAAAGGATCATTCGATTGGAAATTCAAAGGGCTAGTGCCCTTTTTAAAAGTCGAAAGTGATTGGAGGGTAACTAACCCCCCCCCCTCGTGCCCACCTTATCCCAAACACATCCAATCAAAATTTTGAGATAGCCATTTTATTCAACTTAGTTTTCAGTTCTGAAAATTAGGTCTTTGAGGATGACAATCCCCCAGAGCCCTTAGGGCAAAGGTTATAAGTTATAACCTGGGGGCATATAAAGTTTTTATAGAACGCGTTGTCGTAGAAACTTCAAAAAGGGCTCATTCGATTGGAAATTGAAATGGCTAGTGCCTATTTAATAGTAGAAAGTGATTGGAAGGCAACTAACAATCCTTCCACGCCCACCATTTCTCCAAGCACAAAATTTTTAGATAGCCATTTTGTTCCACGCAGTTTAAAGTTAAGAAAATTATACCTTTGAGCATGACACTCCCCCTACAGTCTTCAGTGCAAGGGTTATAAGTTACGCCAAGGGGGCATTTAAGGTTTTATTTAAATCTTTGTCGTAGAAACTTGAAAAAGGGCTCATTCGATTGGAATTTCAAAGGGCTAGTGCCTTTTTTAATAGTCGAAACTGATTTGAGGGTAACTTATCCCCCACTGACGCCAACCTTTCTCCCAAACACATCCAATCAAAATTTTTAGATAGTAATTTTATTCAACGTAGTTGAAAGTTTTGCAAATTAGGTCTTTAAGGATGACAACCCCTCACAGCCCTTGGGGCAAGGGTCGTAAGTTATGCCTTGGGGGCATATAAGGTTTTTGTTGAAAGTGTTGTCATAGAAACTTCAAAGGGCCGTTTTTAGGGAGAAATAACTTTTTTTGTTTAATTTGGAATCACTTCTCCACAATGAGCTCAGTTCAATGATTGACTGTCATTCTGGATCTGAAAAAGACATTTCGTGATCATTTTGTAGACAAGTTCGAAGTGAAGGAATCTTATTAGTAATAATACTACAGACTCACTTTAAAATTTGTATCACAGCTTGAAATTCGCCGTTTTTTAGGGAGAAATAGCTGGATCTCCAGAGTCCATATTATGGTTGATATGTTCTTCATTTCGAGTAAAACTATGTGAGACCAAAATGTTACCCGATAAATCAATCCACTGTTTTTTTATGCTGTTTAATGACTGCAAAATTATTATTTTTATGGCTAAGTTTTTAAAGTAATTTTAATTGTATACTGAAAGGTACTGATATCACAGCTCCTGTAAGACTACGAAAAGCGTTTTAGATTAGTTTATTGCTGTGAGGCAACGTATTTACTTTTGACTCCTTAATCAATCATTCCTGTTTTTTTATACTTGGCTTTTGTGTTTTCAGTAAAGCACTATTTTTCTGTAATCCTACAAACATAGGGAAATAAGACCACTTGATTTATTTCCACTAGTTTCATTGTTATAGGTTAGATAGGCTGTGAAGTAATAATTTTTATTCGTTTTAAGTTTCAACTTCGCTATTTACTTCCCTCAGAAAAACTTTGATTTTTTAAACTAATAACTGACAAACACCACTCTTCAGGCCAACAAAAAGGGAAAGCAGCTGACTTTTGATGGTAGATTAACCACCTTCAAGCCAAGTAAGCTTTCAAAAATTGTAACTAATACTGAGACAAAAATACTGTATGAATTAGTGCATTTATGTTCCTGTGATATTTTTATTATACCTTTTAGATATTTATTTATAAGTGCATGACTGGTAAATCATGGTAAGGCAAACCTAAAATTTTTCTTTCCATAAACCTTTCAAATAAAGGCCAAAATGAACTTCAAACAGCGGTTTCAGGCTTTTAGCTCACCAGGAACATAATTTGTGCCATGACAGGGCTAAAGATCAACATGGCCAAAGACGCACGTACACAAAAAGAATGTGAAACGGAATTATTTTGGAAAAGGGGGGAATACAGAAAAACTCCCCTCCCCTCTGCACAAATTTTCCTCTGTAATTACATCTGCTTATTTGTTATTGATCTCTTTAATTGTGATTGTTAAAGTGCAAGGCTAGCACCGGCTTCAATGTTTTGGTCTGACCAATGTTATAGCAAAAAGACAGATTTGGAGGATTATAGTAGTTCTGGGGTGCCTAGAAGAAGATTTTAATAAAATTTTTCTAAAAAATTGTGTAAATCCAAACCTAGAAGTACAATTTTGTATTCTTGCAATGCTACTGCTGTAAAACCTCTGTCGTTAGAGGCTAGTGTGTTTCTTTGCAAATATAAATATGCAGCAACTAATTTCCTATTCATTCAGAGTTGTTTGATGTCTCGAAATCGAATGATCCTCGTGTAATGGCAAATATTTTATCATTGTCTTATTTAACAAAATTGGTACTCAGTACCACAAAAAGGCGTGAAACAGTACTAGAGAAATTAGAAAAGAGTATTAGAAACCTAAATTCCTTTGAATGAGTTCCCATCCAACATTTTATGTCTATTGGTTCAAACTGATAACTCCTGAAAAAAAATCATATCTGTGGCCCTTACAACATAATTTTCATATACATTTTGACAAAAGACTGACCCCCCCCCCCCTCCAATTTAATTCTCTCATGCATGCCAGATTTTAGGGTATAATTGTAATCCGAATGCCTGTCTTTTGAGGAATGTCTTTCTCATTTTTTTTTAAAAAGTATGCATACATACTTAAACTAATGTCTTTTAAATCGGAATTTAATAAATATTATTTATTTAGAATTAGCACAAAATGAGGATGTGTTTCTGTATTTATTTTTTTCACAGTACTATTTTTTCATAATTTTGCTCTTTAATTTCTTAGATGAAGGAGGTTTCCACTCCATTTCCTCACCATTGCTGTGCTGTTATGATTTCTAATTATAGTAATATTCTAATTGTCTCATTAGTCATAACTATTCTGACAGGATTTTCCACTGAATATATTCTAGAATACATTGGTTCGAAGTAAAAATTCTACTGAAGTAGGTTAATTGATTCTCTTTTGTCCCTATGGTGATATGAACAAGGCCATTGTGTGACGTTTGCATGATTGTAAGTAAGTTCAGATTGTGTGAAGCCTTGATCCAAATTCATCATGAAAGTGAACTTCATCTTTTTAAAACAAATTCAAAAAAGTAGTTGCAATTTCAGTAATTCAGTGCCTTAATTCTGTCAGTGGTTTGGAAACATTAGTTTTCTCAACTAGGTGATTACTTTTATTTTATCCAGGATACTTTAAGGCTGAAACTGCTGAAATATATAAAAAAAAACTTTATTTTTTAATTTAAATAATATAATAGTATTAACGTTTATTTACTTAATTATTACAATCATAATCTAGCAATAAGGTTTTTTTTTAAAGAAAAGGTTTTTAATTTTAAGGAGTTAAATTGTGATGATTTAGGCTCCTGGCCCAAGTACTTTTAATGAGAAGAATTTTCTGATTTAGTTCACTAAAGAAAGAGGACACCTAAAAAGATCTGCCTCCTAAAACAGCTAAGAACAAGCACCATAACAAATTTAAAAACAAATTTAAAATCCTGTTTCTTTTGTAAACAGGGGGCAATTTTATCAACTCTGAGAGGGGGGATATTGTTAATTATAGTGCCAAAAATACAAACAAGCAATTGGGAAACTTTTAAGAGTGGATCTTTGGTGATTTAACGGGAAAGATACGAATTAAAACCCACTAGCACAACATAGAGCATAACGTCTGACGACTTCATTAAAAAGTATAACGAGAAGATAGTTAGTGATACAATTAATCCTCATTTTTCTTTGGTTTCCAAGAATAATTTTGATTCAAAATTCTATCTGCACAAATTAAGCCAAGGTTAAGCTTTAAAAAATATTTGCAGGCTAATTACGCTAGTTAATTTTAAGCTGCTAGGTCTACTGGTACGAAAACTCTGCTTTCTTTGCTCTTTCTTACATTTTAAAGTACCTGAGAAACAAGTATGTTGCAGTTTAGAGCAAGCTAAAGGAGCGAACCACCGAATCCCAGATGGCACGGGTGATTTTTTTTTCGATACTAGCGCCAGTTTTCACTCTTATATGTTTTGTATACTCTTTAGCATGTACTTCATTTGTTGGTGTGGAACAATTGAGAGTTTGTACATAGGACAGAGTAAAGACTGAACTTGGTTTTATACTGAGAAACATATAAATCAGTAGAGTAAGAAGTACCATTTTGCCTGCGCCCCTGTACCAAACAGGTTTTTCTGGTAGGTATAGTATTCTACAGGTCCTATAGGTAAACATTTCTACAGGGCATTACACCTTTTCAAAGAGTTTTTTAGTGATAAACCTGTATTATAAAACCAGCGCGTCTTGTTTCGAGTTTTAACGGACAAGTTTTTCTGACACAATTTAGAGACCAGATTTGCAATTTACAGACCTGATTTCTAGTTCATATATTTTTGATAACTTGATAGGTGATTTGAATAAAAGGAATTCAAATATTTTGTCTATGAAATAGAAGCTAACTCAATTTGCAAAAAGGTATTTCCATTTGA
>JAQQPU010020965.1:0-15067 GCA_029168905.1 Artemia sp. Kazakhstan ARC1039 | reverse complement strand
ATGGACTAGTCAGTTCTTAAAAACCTCAAGAAATGTGACCAAGGGTTCTATTCTACTGATATGCAGCAGTTACTACTTTAATTGGTAGAAGATAGCAAAATTAACATGTTTTTTTTATGAATAAGTTGATGGGGCACCAGCATTTATAAAATTGATGATTGACAGGATAGTACGGGCGCCAGTAGACAAAAAGATGCTTATTTTCAGGTCGTCATGACACATCTGTTTCACGCAATTTGAAAGCAGTTTCTAGTCATATCGAACACGCTGATTACGATTATACCCGGGAATAGATAGCTCAGAGGGGTGCTTGACCCTTAGAAATGACCTGAAAGATTAGGAAAAAATTATCTCGAGAGTTTTGTTTACAGTTTTTTTCAAGTTTGTAACGCTATCTGTTTAAGGCTTATGCGACGCGTGCAATTTAAAGAAGAAGTAGAAATAATGGTAAACAAATAAAGTTTAAAACTTATTACAGAAAATTAGTATTGGGAATAATCATTATATTTGGATAGAGTATTAAATTCCGAAGAAAAAAAAGTTTGATTACTCCTTAGCTATCTCATTGAAAGCAACTATTATCAGGTTCAGAACCCCCTATATCAGTGTTAGCCTATTTCTTTTCTTAAATAGGAAATTATCAGTCCTTTTTCTTTTCTTAATTCGTTTCTTTTCGACAATAGGCTGAGTTATAGATGAGTTTTTTTTTCTATCTTGTAAAACAGCAGTTAGGTAGGTAAATTTTGACAGAAATTATCTACCTTAGTTTTGGCTTTTTAGCCTATTGATTTCTTTGGGTCTAAGTTTTGAAAGGACAATTTTTATTATAACTACAGAATTTCAAGTTATATCAAGGATCAAGTAAGGCTCAAAATGCTCTTTTAGTGCCTTTTTCGAGGTGTGAATCTAAATCTGAAGATTTTACTTTTGTAACATTAAAAATTACCCTAAGTCTTTATACCTCAGTGTCCTCTGGAGAGAAAAAGTGATGGGGCTAGTAAGATACTTCAAAAAACATTCCCATGACATTGCTGAGGCTTTGGATCTGTTTCTTGAAGTTTTATTCATCTAGTTCAACTAGGCTACCTACCCAAATAGTTAAAAACTCTTAATCTCTAATTTTACCCAATAATGTAATAATCATACAGTTTCCTTCCATCTTTATGTCATTTTCCACCCTTTTGATACTGTTTTGGTCTTGATTCTATCAGTGATTTGGGTCTGATCATATATTTTAATTTGGAGCATCACACATACAAGAAGTAAAGTAAGACAATCAGTATTTGGATCGCTAATCACTGTTTCAACAGTGCACTATAGAATCTTTATTATACCATATAGAATGTGGATTGTTAACTATAAGATTTGTCTAAAATTTCTTTAGAGGCTTTTGATTACCTTGAATCATTTTAACTAAACATTTTGAATCATTTTAACTAGACAAAAAGATGCTTATTTTCAGGTCGTCATGACACATCTGTTTCACACAATTTGAAAGCAGTTTCTAGTCATATCGAACACGCTGGTTACGATTATACCCGGGAATAGAAAGCTCAAAGGGGTTCTTGACCCTTAGGAATGACCTGAAAGATTAGGAAAAAACTATCTCGAGAGTTTTGTTTACAGTTTTTTTCAAGTTTGTAACGCTATCTGTTTTGAGGCTTATGCGACGCGTGCACTTTAAAGAAGAAGGAGAAATAATGGTAAACAAATAAAGTTTTGATACTGTTTTGGTCTTGATTCTATCAATGATTTGGGTCTGATCATATATTTTAATTTGGAGCATCACACATACAAGAAGTAAAGTAAGACAATCAGTATTTGGATCGCTAATCACTGTTTCAACAGTGCACTATAGAATCTATATTATACCATATAGAACGTGGATTGTTAACTATAAGATTTGTCTAAAATTTCTTTAAAGGCTTTTGATTACCTTGAATCATTTTAACTATACATAACACTAACAATTTCAAATGTACTAGTAATCAAAAGTAGATTCAATTGGATCTACAGTTATATTATTACAATCTAAGGTTGCATTTTATAGTATATTTTTCTGCTTAATTTTATTTATAAAGTTGGCAAAAGATTCATTCTGCTCTAACAGTATTTTAACTTTGGAGTTCTTTCAAAAGGATGGATTAACTAGCTTCAACAAGCCTGAAGCTAATGAAATGTCCAAAGCATACAGTATTTCAACCAAAATTATGCATATTGTGTCAGCAAACTAAAAGTGGTCTGTTACATAAATTTATAGACATTTCATGTGTTATTTCCTTCTTATCATCAAATTGCTCTTGTACATTTTGTTACAGAACATTGCAAAAAATTTATAAAAAAAACTATTTCTCTGAAACAGGCCTGTTCTAGCATAGAGTGTGCTGCCAGAAATTCTATTCCTGCAAAAGTCTTCTGAGTCTTTAGACCAAACTATATCACATTGCTTGTCAATTAAAACAATGCAAATACTTTGCAGAGACAGCAATATGCATGGAAAATTTTTTGAATACAAGTCTTTAGGAAAAAACTTGTTACTGTTGATGTTATACACTTAATACACTGTTCACTTGCACAGGTCAATGGTCACAGGACACAGGTCACTTGCTAGTAAATTGTTGTTGCTAAGACATTTCAGACCAAATTGATATTTTGACCAAAGTTAATGTAGTAAAATCATAGTATAATATTAACTTCTCTAGTTAATATTTGCAATTTCTTAGGAATACCAGAGATTTACTGTAAAGCAAGAATATTGTATTGGGGTTACAGTTACAAGATTGAATAGATCAAGATTAAGTGTTTGATTCACTTATTTGCTTCCACAAGAACAGCAAATTCTGATGAAATTTTGTTTAATTCTTTATTGTGATGTTTGTCATAAGATTAATCTAGTGGTGTCACCTTATGGTCACTTGTTACCATGTTATTCTGCAGGGTGTGAGCTTACTATGGTAACTTACCATGGTAGGTGGGTTGGAACTCAGCCTAAGAAATAAACATACCATTTGATTCAAAAATCAATACTCTATCCAATTATGATAATCATATCTTTTTTGAGCTTTTTTCATAAATCTGTAAAATCTTATTCAAATCAGTTCTTTTTTTAAAGAAAAATTGATTTCTGTCAAAAGGCACTACATGGTAAAAAAAGGGCCTTAGTATCCTGAAAAGTGGCAAGAATGTTTGAATCTAGTATTACAAAATATCTTTTTCTGTTACATTCTTCTCTCTTCATAAATTATGACCTTACAATATCATTTAACAGGAAAAGATTTAAATTACTCCAGTAGTATTGAAACAAGATTTATTTCAGAAGAATGGATCAATTTGCTTCAAAAAGCCTGAAGCTGATGCACAGTCCAAAGAATGCAATATTTAAACCACAATCATGCCTATTGTGTCAGGAAACGCAAAGTGCTCCTTTACAAAGTTACAGACATTCAACGTGTGATTTCCTTCTTGGAATTAAACTGTTCATGCACATTTGGCAACAGGGCATCGAGAAAAAGTTTTACAAATCCTAACTTTTCTAAAACAGACTTGTTCTGGCAAAAAGTATGCCGCCAGAAATTCTATTCCTGCAAAAGTCATCAGGAATCTTCTAAACAAACTCAATCACAGTGTTTATCAACTAAAAGGAGGCAAACACTACATAGAGACAGTAACTCACATGAAGGGAACTTTGAATACAAGTCATGCTGTCTTGTTTGTTGCTTAAAAGGCAGCAAAAAAAGGAAATGAATGTAAAGCAGATAAAACTCTAGAAAGGCAGAATAATATTCAGAAGCAGGTAGAAAAACTGAAAAATTTGGAACCTCAGTTGTGGATGAGGTGTAAAGATGCTCCATTAGTGAGACTTGAGGCTAAGTACCATCAAAAGTGCATGGCGCTCTTCATGAAAAGACAGACTGAAAAAGATGAAAGACTGAAAATCGAGGAGGTCATTGCTGGTGAGCTACTTGACGAACTACATTGCAGGTTTCTTGATGGGAGAATTTATTCAGCCAGTGAGCTGAAACTTCGGTTTGAAGAAGCACTTTCTAAATCAGGACTTTCAATGGGAACACAGGGTTTTCGAACTCTGAAGAAAAAACTTCTGGAAAAGTATGGCACATCTGTAGAAATAAGTGCTAGCACAAAAGTTGGTGAAGACAGACTCATTTACTTGAAAGAATGTGTTTCAGTTGGCAACTTTAGCAGAGAAGTGTCCAACCTAGTGAAAAGTGCAAGCGAGTCAGTGTTGATGGTGAACTCTGATTCAGAACAATCAACCATATTAGATGATGACTCTGCTGCAGAGTCAGATGTTGATAATGATACCAATGATGATGATACTTATGCTGCCCTTTTAGATGATGAACTTCCAGCACAGGATGATGAAGAACCTTCATTGGAGGCAGTGGTTGATAATGATATGATAGACAATGATTCAAATAATGGCAGATCATCTTCAAGGAAGAGGAGAAGACTCCAAACCTCTTCAGCTACAAATTTGTTCAGCCACAAGGACAGGCAAAGCTTTTTCTACTTCATGAAGCATCTCAAATCCAAAATAAAAGATACTATAGCACATCAAAGAACAAGAGAAGATGTGCCAGTGAAATCTCTCGTTTGCAATTCACCTATGTTGTACAACTTATTTGCGGTCATTCTTTGCTACATTGATGAGCCCCCAAATGACCTGTACACACTCTATGATGTAAGTGAAGAAGAGGATAGAGCTATTGTTGAACTTGGCTCAGGACCTGTTGTTTTAAATAGGTAATTTTTTTCTTTCTACTTCGATTTAATTTTTAACCTTGGCTCTCATATCAACTTAAAAAAAAATAAAAAAATGATGGGGCAATAGTAGTAAACATAAAAGTACAATTTTTGCTAGTTTTAGCTAGTTGTTGACAAGCATAGTAAACATAAAAGTACAATTATTGCTAGTTTTAGCTAGTTTTTGATAAGCATTATCAGTAATGGTGATTTCAAGTGTGGAATAATCTGATCCACTGCCATTTCCATTTTTTTTGGTTTGAAATTTGTTCTCAAGGATAAAATTGTAAGACAAGGGTCCCTCTTACCAGGCTGTTGTTGCTGTGACAGCTCAGGCGAAAAATTTAAAGTTTTAGCTTGCAGCATGGTTTATATAAAGGAGTTCCAATAGAAGTGCTCATGATGGCTCATAATTAAGTATTTTAGTCCCTGAAAAGCTAATACCAGTTAGAATTTGCAACAAGATTAGCCTGCTGTAAATTAAGATAGCCAGAGTCCATCATGTATCTAACTGAGGCTTTGTTTGGGCATTCTTACTTTTCTTACTACAGTGTGCCCCATGGCATTGGCAGAGGTGAAATCAGCAGGATTCATTGAGCAGCTCCTATATCAGATCATTTTAAATGTTGAAGATCTACTATATCTTTGCCTCTGCTAGTGCTGCAGGGCTTACTAGTCAGAAAAGTAAGAAGGTCCAAACTCAGCCTAAGCTAGAGGGTTGCTTGTATTGTATTCAATATAATCAATTCTTCCGTTTTTCCTTTATTATTTTTTCTGTCCCTCTTTTTCCTACATCTTGCCTCTCATATCTATTATATTATCCTCTCATATTCTTGCCTCTCATATCCTGTCACTATTCCAGAGCTCGAATAGTTCTTCATGTTGCATCTTGCTTATGGAATTGGTGTTCAAAAGTTATTGTTCATGTTAATGACACAGACATTATTGTGATTTTGCTTCAACAATACCAACAGCTGGCTTTACTATCTCAGCACCAAAATCCTGAGCTGTTTGTACAGCCTCCCGAAAAAACAATTTTCTTTGGCTCTATTGCATTGTTTGAGTGGCTGCGATACGACCAGTTTTTTTTTACTCCAAAGGAAAAAAGACATTTCTGAGTGCAAGTGTGAAGAGTGGATTATTAGAAGCTATGGCTGATTTAAGCAAGAAGATTGAAAGTGACAATTCAAACTTAGCTTCATTTGAACAAGAAATGACGCAGGTATGCAGGAAGCTGGTTGTTGCCGTGTACAGTAAGAAGCCTGGTGACTTTAAGTCACTTAATCATCTTCAAGTCCATCTCTTTCATCGGAAGAAAGGTCAAAAAAATATTCCGCCAACCGAGAACACTTTTCGGTTCCATATAAAGCGTGTCCTTTTCCAACTCAATATCCTGCTTCACGCTCTAAGACCCCTTCCAATTACATTAATTTTAATTGTTTCAGTACAATGTAATAATTGTTGTAACAAATAACAATTTTTGATTTTATTATCTATTAATATATTTTCATTTTATGATCTATATCCAATAACGATTATAAAAGATTTCTCAATAAATTAAAAACAGAAGTTTATTCAATTTTATTTTATTTTTCTTTTTTTTCCATCACTAACTTGCTTACATTTTTGCTCAGTTATGTTGAGTTGCAGCTAAAAGGACCAAAATGTAATGGGCTGCAAGTGAAATTTGCTAGATAGTACTATTTAATATTTCAGGTCATTTTTAAGGGTTAAGCACCCTTCAGAGGTACCTATTCCCGGGTATAATTGTAAGCAGCGGATTTGATATGACTAGAAACTGCTCTCAGATTGCGTGAAACAGATGTGTCATGGAGGTGTCACATTTTTAGGTCTTGGCGCCTGTACTAGGACGAAGGATTCAAAGGTGGGCATAGTTACAGTCCAAACTATCAGAGACTTCCAACAACAAAGGATTTTGTTATAATAATGGTCACAGACACCATTAAGTTTTCTACTAAAAAATAGTTTATACAAGTAGACTTAAACGGGTTAGGTTAGGAAAATGAAACTTTCAGGTACGGGTCTACAGGCTAAAGTATGTCCCGCAAAGGTATTTTGAATTACCTTGTTATTTGAGTAGAATTTTAAGCCATATTTATGTTTTTTTTAAGTTTAGGTAATGTATTTGTATATCTGTAAAACCTTAAAAATTGGGATTGAGCAAAGTTGTGAAGCTGACATAATTTTGTTTTACTTCATTTAAGCAGAAGATCCAATTTGCAAGGTTTCACTTTAAAAAACAACACAGATTTTTAAAGATCAGGGACCCTCTAGTGGGAGATGGAAAGGAGGTAGATACTTCAAAATACCTTCCTGGGACATACTTTAGTATGCAGACCCATCCCTGAAAGTTTCTTTTTCCTAACCTAACCCATTTCCAAGCTAGCCTTAAGTGGCTAAAGTAGAGTTTTCCTAGAATAAATTTTGATTCTGAATTATGAAAGAGCCAAAAAAAAGGCAGTATGAGATGTACGCTAGCCTATTCAATTTTATCCTGGCTAAATTATGTTATCAACTAGGCAACAATTTTAATAGTTTTTATTTTTAAATCCACTTCTCTTATCACCGTCAGGTGCAAATATATAGCCTAAACTATATATTTCCTATGGATTTTTCTATTTCCTTATTTTTATATATCTTTTTAGATATGAAATCTACTTGAACACAAAACTGAGATAAAATTCTACTTTAGCTACTTTTGGCTATCTTGTAAAGGGGTTAGGTTAGGAAAATGAAACATTCAGGGATGGGTCTAAAGGCCAAAGTATGTCATGGAAGGTATTTTGAAGTACCTGCCTCCACTCCTTCTCCCTCTAGAGGGTCCTAAATTTTGCCTATATGACAGGTCCTATCGAAATTGACAAACATTTTACCTTAATTTTCAGTTATCAGTTTCTTTTTCTCTGGCTTTAGTTCTGAAAATGCAATTCCTGTTATTTGAGTAGAATTTTAAGCCATATCAATGTTTCTTTTTCAAATTTAGGAAATGTATTTACTTATCTTTAAAACCATATAAATTTGGTTTGAACAAAATTGTGAAGCTGAAAACAATTTTTTTGTACTTCATTTAAATAGAAGATCTATTTTGAAAGGTTTCACTTTTATGACACACAGATTTTTAAAGGTCATCAAAGGTCAGGACCCTCTAGAGGGGGAAGGAGTGGAGGTAGGTACGTCAAAGTACCTTCCCGGGACATAAGTTAGTCTGTAGACCCATCCCTGAAAGTGTCATTTTCCTAACCTAACCCCTTTCCAAGATAGCCAAAAGTAGCTAAATCTGCTCGTCTTCAACTCCAGACTATGGTTGACCTGAAA
Organism: Artemia sp. Kazakhstan ARC1039; assembly: GCA_029168905.1. Classification (NCBI taxonomy): domain Eukaryota; kingdom Metazoa; phylum Arthropoda; class Branchiopoda; order Anostraca; family Artemiidae; genus Artemia; species Artemia sp. Kazakhstan ARC1039. The sequence goes on along the minus strand of JAQQPU010020965.1, from coordinate 6,967 downwards.
GAAAACAATCCAGAGCTCTACTCAAGTTTCAAAATCGGTCAGTTTGTTATAAGACGCAAATCGCATAATCGCAAAGTCTGCTCGTCTGCAACTCCAGACTATAGTTGACCTGAAAGACAACAATCCACAGCTGTACTCAAGTTTCAAAATCGGTCAGTTTGTTATAAGAAGAAGAGATCGGTACTGGGCTGGATTGTCACCGGATCTAGTCATTGAGCAAGCTCTAATGCGCAGTTTAAAGGACAACAGGTGGACTAACTCGTGGACGGGGGATCACACAAACTCAGCGTCTAATATGGGCTTTTTCGATGCCGATCTGTGCTGAAGAAAACGCCTCAATGCAAGGTCTGACTAGCCTGAGTTACTCAACGAGTGATCAACACGTCGAAAGGCTCCAGTGGCTGATGAAGAGAGATACTGATGACACGGAGGCGGTCCTAGACTTTTTGCAAACCCTGATTCGATTCAGAGAACATGGAGGGCTCCTCAACATCGTTACCGGCGTAACTGCATCAGCTAATGTAGATGCGGACACCGCGAAAGAAGTTGGAGCCCGAATTCTAGACGAAATGACTGGGAAGGCAGCTGATTCATTTTCGTTCCGGAAGAAAGAAAAGGCTGTGTACTGTGAATAATATGTACTTAAAATATGAAAAATTTATTTCGTTCTAAAAATACTTCCGATATAAATTAAACTACCCCTAATTGAGTTTAAATCCAGTTTCAAACTCTCGTCTAAATTCATAAACAGAGAAAGAAAACCCACATTTTATTCTCAGCCAAATATCCCTTTAAAAAGTACCAAGTAAAAGATGATTAATTTCGAATACCAGCTTGAAGAATTTCAAGAATACTTTGTTGTACTCTGTAAAACTTCATATTCTTTGTTCTACAAAACAAAAGAGACTTGAACAATTCCAGACGCTATTGACAGATTTGAAAAGCAAAAAACTACGGTTTTTTTTGCAAGTACAAAGCTAATGATATGGATTTGAATTTCGCGGAAGTATTAGACAAATATAGTGGGACATTGTTTGAAACTTAGTTTGGAGGTTCTCTTAGGAATGTGGACATTTAATGATCTAAATATTGCGAAAAAACTATTGGGTAGTTTGTCAGCATAATGGTCTTAGTTTGTCAACATAATGATGAAGGAGGGTGCCCCCCAAGAGAAGTTGGGCCAATGGCGAAATAGCTCTGAACGCACAGAATCAAGATTCGTGTTATATAGTAGTGATAAAGTGTTTTTCGAGGCATTCTATGATAGACAGATTATTATCATGATTAAGATCATAGAAAGAACGGAGGAAAGATTATTCAGTATGTACGTTTAAAACTGAAGTCTTACTTATATATGTATGTTGCTGTATAACTGAAATGTAAGTCTAATAAACCTATTACTTTTCTATTTGTGTTTGTTTTACTTGTATGCCTGTATCTCACCGCAAAGTAGATAACTAGTTCAAATGTCTCCATCGGTAGCGCTCCCAAGGAATCTGATAACTCTACGAAGTATGATTACGCTCCTGGATTGATGGCTCCCCAGCCTAATTAATCACCCCACAAGGCAATTCTAACTTATTACTTAATATATTTTATTTTCTCCCATAGGGAGTGGCGCAGTCATTTTTCTACCCTCTCATTATACTCATCCCTTTCCCCCCAATTGGCGCAGTAACAAGCTTAAAAACAGAACGACGCAGTTGGCCCCCGTTAATCAAGATGAACCCCCCCCCCAGGGGAGGGGGCGCGGTCGGAAAACTTGGAGGAAAACATGCGTACTAGTTGAGCTATAAACTTTTTAATTTAAATTTAAATGATTGGATGGATACAGACTTATAAGAAAAAGTGTCTAGGCCTATAACCACTAAGCTATAGTAGGGAAACCCTTTTAGAATATCTCATAGGAGATAGTAGTCTCCCCTAAATAGGTTAAGGGAAAAAGTAAATTTATTGTGAGAGTATTATTTTGCGAAGTTGGTTTAAATATTTCAAACGCAAAGATGTCAGAAAAATTAAGTGAATTATTAATTGAGCAAAACTTGGTCGCGAAAAATGTAGAAATAACAAAGTCTATTCCCCAATATGATGGACAATCAGACATCGACAAATTTAATATCCAATTGGCCCAATTTGTGGAGATGACTAAAACAAAGCTAAAAACATGAATAAGTATGCTTCTCCTAAGATTGAGAGGCTAAGCCCTAAAATTTTAAAGCAGATTGAAAATACGATAGGGGACGATAATAACCTCCCAATAAACACGGTAGACAAATTACTAACAGCGTTTAGAGACAGATTTATTGAGACTAGTTCAACACATAAATTGAAATACGGAACGGTATACTTTCACCATAAACGGAATGTGAGAGAATATTTACACAATATACGAATTTCAGTAAAAGCAAAGTTTGGAAAAGGTTCAGGAAAATTGTATGAAAAAATCATACTACACGCCTTTTTGGAAGGGCTTCCTCCAAAATTATATAGAATGGTAATATCCAAAAATATTCAAACTTCAGATCTTGCAGTTCAGGAGGTGGGACGAATGATCAAAATTGACACGATTGTGGCAAACCACAGTAAAACAGAAATAAATAGCGTAGGTGAATTGACCGCAAGGCTAGCCTCCCTTGAAGGTCAGGCTTCTCCCAATTTCTTTTCAAGGGATAATTCCCCAGTGCCACAAAGAAATAGAACACAAAAATCCACTAGGCAGAAAACAGTACGTTTTCAGCCCATTAAACCAATAAATTATGAAAGTATTCCTACAATAATAAGATGTTATAATTGTAATCGACCTGGGCATATCGTGAGAGAGTGCCGTTCCAAGATCACAGCCATACCGGCACCAGGGAATGCCGTCGGCAATACACAAAATTATGGCAACCATTTGTTCGGGAGAACAAATTTTAGCACCAGTGGTGTACAAGGTTATAGGCAGGGAAGATTGCGCCCACCAGTACCTCACAATGCGAACCAACAGAATTTGTATAACCCTCCCCCCAATAGACAAAATAATTATCGATTCGAAAACCCAAATACTCGTCAAAGCCAATATAGTGCAAGAATGGTATATAGAAAACCCGAAAACTTCCCGACGGGAAATGCAAATTTTTCAAGAACGCGAAGTGAACGTATATTGCAAATGCCGTCGGCGTCAGCACCCGGCACTATCGCAAGAAATCCAAACAACCGTAATAATACATGGCGAAATCGGCAAATAAATGTAAATCATTTGGCTAGAGATTCCTTGAGCATATCTGAATCTCTATTGCAAACACCGACGTATGAAATAAATCCGGAGGGAAACGTGTTAGGCCCCTCAGAAGAACAAATTGGACCCAGAAGGGGCCCAGAATACTTTATAGGTCCAACCCAATAATAGTACCGTCCTTTAGTGATAGTAGTAATAATAAATTACCTATATTTAATGATTTTTGTGTCGCAAATGTTTACTTTAAGGCACTAATTGACTCTGGTGCAACAGTTAATATCATAAACTCATGCGTATTTAATAAGTTGCCTCCGCATATTACGCGACAGAAAAATTTTAATAATCCAAATTTAACTAGTGTAACAGGGCATAAATTGGATGCAAAAGGTTCTATTCACCTAGACCTAAAAAGGGATAATAGAATTTTTCCGACAAACTTTATAATATGCAACAATTTTCCGTATGAAGCCATTATACGTGCTAATCTCTTAAGGTCGAATAAGGTATTATTAGACATAGCGAACGAAAGGCTTGTATACCCGGAAAATACCCCTTCCCCTACTCTATAAGATTGTAACAGAGGTTACGAAGAGAATGTAACAGTAAATAAAATTTCTGGCGGTAGAATGTCACAATCTTTTGAACCTTATATCTCGTTACAAAGAGGACGTGGCATAACCAGAAATTCGCTTTCTTATTCTGAGCGATATCGGAGAAGTGAAGTAAATTTAAATGACATATGGGATGAATCTGCAAAAATTAAAATAGAGATATGCGACGGTATAGGTCGAACGAAATCAAGAAAATAGTGGAATTGTGAAAAAAAAATAGTAAAACCCAATGTAACTCCGTAAGATGCCGCAATGACGCAGCATAAAGCCAGTATGAATCTAATATACAATAATAGTGAAGAAAAATATCACGGGTTCACGATACGGAAAACAAAATCCCTCCCAAAACGATGCAATGAATTCAAATATCACACATGATTGAACCAGTGGATAGCAAATCCGAAATATGGCTTGCGATTCCGTCGAATGGAATTCCTGAAAATCTGTTATGCGAAGAACAGATTATATCTTACGAAAAAGGAGACGGTTTTATTTGGGTAACTAATAACGATGAAAGTGATACAATTACGATAAAAAAAGGGGACATGTTTAGTTATAATCCAAAATATCTCGGAAAATGACTTCGATAAGTGGGAGAATTCCAAAAGAAACACAGTCAACAGCATTAATACCTCAAAAGACAAGTACCCCCTAACCAAATCACAATTTTTAAACAAATTTAATATGGATCATATTATTGACTTGAAACTCAAGAAAAATTATGCGAATTATTATGGAATTTTAAAGATGTGTTTTCCGCATCTGAAGATGACATCGGACTGATACCGTTTTATGAACATTCAATTTTAACGACCGGTAATCCCGTCGCGAAACAGCCATATCGTATACCGTATAAGCATAAAGAGTGGTTGAAAAATAAAATCCACGAAATGGAAAAAAATAACATTATACGCCCCAGTTTAAGTCCGTATTCCGCACCAGTGATCTTAGTCCCAAAAAAGAATGGTGACCTGAAACTTGTAGTAGATTATAGAGTCCTTAACAAACAAGTAGTCAGTGATAAATTTCCTTTACCAAGAATAGATGAAATTCTTGACTCTATTTCAAGTAAAAACAAAATTTTCACTCTCTGGACCTAACCCAAGGCTACCACCAAGTGAAAATAGCTGAAAAAGATGTCTGCAAAACCTCAATTTCTACAACCGAGTGCGGTTCTTAAGAATACTTGAGAGTACCTTTTGGACTCAAGACAAGTTCAAGCGCGCTGTGTAGACCCTTATTGCATCTATTAAGAGGATTAAAGAATATCATTAATTTTGTTGATAATGTCATGTGTGTAGGAGAAAATGGTGAACAACACTTAGCAACTTTAGCTAAAGTGTTTGAGAAATTCAGAGAAGGCTATTTAAAATGCCGGCCTGAATAAGTAAATTTATTTCAACCTAAAATTAAATTTTTAGGAGTATTGGTGACGCATGGAGAGATATCCCCAGACCCAGACAAAGTAAAATGTGTTGAAAACCTCAAACCCCCTCGAACTATGAAAGAATTAAGAGGAATTTTAGGCCTTACTGGTTATTTTAGAAAATTCGCGCGCAATTACGCCCAAATTGCGAAACCCCTTACAGAATTAACTAAAGGAAACTCCCAAAATATTACCTGGTCTCAGGAAGCTCAAACTTCCCTAGACCTTCTCAAAAAGGCACTCACTTCGGAACCAATATTATCGTTGCCTGATTTCGAGAACGGACAATTTGTAGTTACAACTGATGCCAGTTCGAAGGGCATTGGCACTATCCTATCCCAAATAATCCCGGTGGAAAACCCTAGTCCTCTCAAGGGAACGCCAAAAAAAAAAATAATAGAAAAAGTTATATGCTATTCGAGCAGAACTTTATCAAAAGGCGAAAGTAGTTATTCTGTCACAAAGTTAGAATTATTATCTATAATACACCATTTGGATAAATTCAGACATTATTTGATTGGTAGAAAATTTAAGCTACGTTCAGACCACAAAAGCCTGCAATACTTGCGCACTTTTAAAAACCCCACGGGAATTCTAGCCAGATGGATTATGAAAATCCAAGATCTAGATTATGAAGTTGAATATTTAAAAAGTAAACAAAATGCAGATTGTGACTTCTTGAGTAGATTCCCAGAAAATATCTCCGACGGAGTATTTTCTTAAACCGAGAAACTGAGGACGCCGTCGGAAGCCGATGAGAACGAGATTAATGCTATCAATACTAAGAGTAAACATGAATATAAGAAAAACAAAGTCAAAGACAGAGTAAAAGAAAATAAGGTTAACTATTCTCTCTTGGCTTTGGAAAATACAAAAAGAAATCAAAATAAGGATGAAATATGTCTAGCACTTATTAATTATTTTGTGAACGATGATGTGCTACAGGATAAATTCAAAACTCTTGGAAAAGAAATAGATATCTTTTACTATGATCTTGCTGAAGAAATATTATGCAGAATTGTGACTGCTGACGCAAATAGAAACCAAACTTCAGTAATACCTGTATTACCTCAAAACTTATAAATACCTGCCTTTGAATATTTTCATTCAGATATAGGTGTACATTTAGGGATAACTAAAACTTTCCATAAATTAAAACAATATTTCTATGTCCCATCGGCATTGACAAAACTTAAAGACTTTGTAAGTAAATGCAAAACGTGTAACTTAAAAAAACCCAAGCTTAACCTAACCCCCCAATAAGAAGAGTCCCGGTGGCGAGGTTCCCCTTCGATATTGTCTCATTTGATTTGTATGGAACTAGTGGAGGCTTACCTGTTTCCAACAGGGGCCATACTTGTGTTCTTTCAGTTATAGATCATTTTTCCGGATTTACTGTTGCAAAAACATTAAAGAATAAAGGCACGTACGCCACGAGTAAGGCGTTAGCGAAATTATTTTTAAAGTTTGGAATTCCAAACAAGGTTACGGAAGTAATTTTGTTTCAAAAGTTACAAAAGACTTAATGAGTTTTCTTAACATAGAGAAATTGGTGACATCTCCTTATCATCCACAAGCTAATGTTAAAATAGAAAATAGGCATAAAATATGTTCAAATGTATTAAGTATTTATACAAAAAACAACAGGAATGACTGGGATCAATTCTTACCTTATTTAACCAACATAATCAATACTGCTTATTCAGAAACAAC